>JAULAV010004391.1:0-75002 GCA_030789695.1 Scilla litardierei
AAACAGGTCGCCCAGGCAGGGACATCCCAAGGCGAGCCTCGGTCCTATCCCAGGCCGAGGCAAGAAGACAGGCCCCGAGGCCGCGGCCAGCTGGCTCAGCCGAGACGCGACCCAGTGGGACGTCGTCCGCAAGACCGTCCCGGCCCGGTGCAGGAGTTCGCGGCCGCTAGAGAACCCGCGCGGGCGATCCCGAGGTTGGAGGGACCCCTGCGCGCCCAATACACGCAGCTCAACGCCCCAATGATAGAGGTATTGGCCGTGGCGACAAGGGCCGGGCTACTAGCGGACCCACCTAGAGAATTGAAGTCGGACCCGACGAGGCGAAATTTCCAGAAGTATTGTCGGTACCACTGGGATCACGGTCATGATACCGACGATTGCTTCACCCTTAAGAGGGAGATCGAGCGGTTGATCCAAGCGGGTCACCTTGGGGGCTTCATCGAGGGCAGGAGGCCGATCCGAGAAGAGAGACCTCCGCGAGGAGGGCGAAGGCCGGACCCAACCCCCAAGCAATGAGCGGGAGGAGCTTCGTCCGCCAAGGGCGGTCCTGCGCATAGATGTGATATGTGGCGGACCGTCCTCAGGGGGAGCGTCGTCATCAGGCAAAAAGGCGTGCGCGCGACAGGTGATGGCGACGGACCTGGGCGGTGAGGCGAAGCGGAGAAGGGTGGCTCGATCTCCCATTACATTCACCGATGAAGACCTGGAGGGAGTCGAGCTACCGCATGACGACGCCATCGTCATAGAAGCTCAGATCGGGACGGCCATCATTAGCCGCCTCCTGATGGACACCGGAAGCTCCTGCGACATTCTGTTCATGTCGACAGTTGAGAAAATGGGGCTGAAGCAGGCGGACTTAAGGCCTTGCACTGGACCCATCGTCGGTTTCATTGGCCACTCGATTCCCATTGCTGGGGTTATCACCTTGCCGGTATCGCTCGGGGAGGAGCCGAGGGTCGTCACACGCATGACGCAGTTCGTTGTCGTCGACATTGCGTCAGCGTACAACGGGATCATATGGCGACCCTACATGACGGCCATTGAAGTGCTCCACAGCCTGCTCAATCAGATGGTCACAGCGTACAACGGGATCATAGGGCGACCCTACATGACAGCCATTGAAGTGCTCCACAGCCTGCTCCATCAGATGGTCAAATTCCAGACTCCGCGAGGGGTGGGGCTGGTGCGGGGGAGCCAGAAGCTATCCCGAAGCTGCTACGTGGGGTCGATCAAGCATAAGGGCCCGGAGCAGGCCTTATCCGTCGACCTCCTCGATGAGAGAAAAGACTATTGCGACCAGCGACCAACTCCTGCGAAGGAAGTCGAAGAAGTACCCGTGGCCGCGGAGGAGTGCAAGACTGTCTCTATTGGCACGAAGCTCCCGGCCTCTCTGAGGGCGGACCTCATCAACCTCCTCAGAGAGAACGTGGACATATTCGCATGATCGCCCTCGGACATGCCTGAAGTTGATCCAGCGGTGATCTCCCACAAGCTGAATGCGGACCCGAAATCTCGCCCGGTCCGGCAAAAGAAGAGGAGCGCTGGAGGAGAGAAGATGAGGACAGCCGACGAAGAAGTGGAGCGGCTTCTTCAGGCCAAGTTCATCAGGCCGGTGAGTTACCCGGAGTGGCTTGCAAATGTCGTCTTGGTGAAGAAGGCCAATGGGAAGTGTTGCATGTGCGTCGACTTCACGGATCTCAATAAGGTGTGACCAAAGGACAGCTTCCCGCTGCCAAAGATCGACCATCTAGTCGACCAATCATCCGGTTACGAGTTGCTGAGCTTTATGGACGCGTTCTCAGGCTACAACCAGATCCCGATGGCGAAGGAGGATGAGGGGAAAACGTCCTTCATCACCGACAGGGACACCTATTACACGAAAATGCCCTTCAGACTGAAGAATGCCGGGGCAACCTACCAGCGGATGGTGGACAGGATATTCAGCTCGCAGGTCGGGCGGAATCTGGAGGTTTACATCGACGACATGCTGGTTAAGAGCAAGAAGGCCCTGGACCACCTCGCCGACCTGCGGGAGACGTTCCAGAAGGTGCGCCAGTATGACCTAAGGCTGAACCCGGCGAAGTGCATCTTCGGTGTGCAATCGGGAAAATTCCTTGGCTTCAGATAACGAAGCGAGGAATTGAAGCGAACCCCAACAAGGTGTTGACTCTTATCAATATGACGGAGCCTCGGACCATCCGAGACTTACAGTGGCTAAACGGCAGGATCGCAACGCTGGGGAGGTTCCTCTCGAAGTTCGCGGAGAGATCGCTCCCATTCTTCTGAGTTCTGCATACAGCCCTCGGCGCAACTAAAATTGATAGAAAAGTGATCCAATGGGATGACGCCTGCGCACGAGCATTCGCGAAGCTGAGGACTTACCTGCAGAGCCCCTCGCTGCTCGCTAAGCCCGAGGAGGGAGAACAGCAGGGGTTGTACCTGGCCACCAACGAAGAGGCCGTCAGCTCAGTCTTAGTCAAGGAGGAGAAAGGCGTGCATCGGCTGGTCTATTATGCAAGCCGGGTGCTTCGAGAGGCGGAGACTTGTTACAACCACATAGGGAAGGTCGCCTACTGTCTAGTCACAACGGCGAGGAAGCTCCGACCATACTTCCAAGCCCACCCCATCGCTGTCCACACCAACCTGCCCCTCGAGAAGAACCTGAAGAGGTTAGAGCGGTCGGGCAGAATGCTCAATTGGAGCGTTAAGCTCAGCGAGTTCGATATCGTATACAAAGCCCGGACGGCGATCAAGGGCCAGTCACTAGTGGACTTCGTCGTGGAGTGCACTATGGAAGACCTTCCGGAGGAACCGCCGGGCGCTCTGCCGACGGTTGCATCTCAAAGAGCGATGGGAGTAGCCGGACCCTCGAGGCCCGCACAAGAAGAAGCAGGCAGATTGTGGACCGTTCACGTCGACGGGTCAGCCACCGGATCCGGGACAGGGACATGCATCGTCATCCAAACACCCGACGGATGCCTGCTGGAGTACGCCTTGCGCTTTGACTTCTCGGCAACTAACAATGTCGTGGAGTACGAGGCCGCGGTCAGTGGGTTGAAGCTTTATCGAGCTATGGGGGCCACGAACGTGCTGTTGCTGAGTGACTCACGGCTCGTCATCCAGCAGGTCCAGGGGAGCTTCGAGGCCAGGGAGAAGATGATGAAGCGCTACCTTAAGCGCATCCAGGCCGAGCTCCAGAAATTCAAGAAGGCGGAGGGTCCAGCACCTATCGCGCTCTAACAATCTCCGGGCCGACGCCCTGTCAAAACTGACCTCCTCTTCCCCGGCCGAAATTGGGAAGGCCATTTACGTCGAGAATCTGCTGACGCCTACCATTGAAGAAGAGAAATTGATGTGTGTCGGCCAGATAGTGACGTGGATGAGCCCCATAATGAAATACCTGGAGATGGGGGCCCTGCCCGAGGAGCGGTTAGAAGCCAAGAAGATCGAGAGGCGGGTCTTGTCGTTCGTCCTCTTCGACGGAGTGCTGTACCACCGGCGCCGCGCAAGCTTCGACGTCATGCCTTACCTGAAATGTCTGGGGCCGGAGCAAGCTGAACAAGCCATCCGCGATGTGCACGAGGGCTTCTGCGGAAACCACCACGGCAGGCGCACTATCGCCCACAAGATAGTGCGACAGTGGTACTACTGGCCAACCATAACCCACGACACGGCCCGGTACGTCAAGAAGTGCGAGGCGTGCTAGAAGTTTGGCAGACACACGACGCCGCCTCCAGCCAACCTGGTGCCTATCCTAAGCCCGGTCTCATTCGCCAAGTGGGGCCTCGACATCCTCGGACCCTTCCCGAAGGCCTCCGGGGGGAGGAAATACCTGGTCGTCGTCGTTGACTACTTCACCAAATGGGCCGAGGCCGAACCTTTGGCGCGCATCGCGTGGACGGACATGAAGATCTTCATTTGGAAGTCCGTAATCTACCGCTTTGGGATACCACGTTATATAGTGACGGATAACTGAAGGCAGTTCGACTACGAAGGCTTCCGAGATTTCTGCTCAGGCTGGGGGATCAAGCTTCATTTCGCATCCGTTGCCCACCCTCAGTGCAATGGGGTGGTAGAGGCAGCGAACAAATGTATATTGGGCCCCCTGAGGAAGAAGGTCGATGACGCTCTCGGAACTTGGGTGGACGAACTGCCAGGCATTCTCTGGTCGTATCGCACAAACCACAAAGCTTCGACCGGAGAAAGCCCGTTCATGCTGGCATTTGGGTCGGAAGTGGTCGTCCCTGTGGAAGTTGGAGAGGAAACTCTTCGGCTTCGGTACTTCGACGAAGATATCAATGGGGAGGGCCTCGGCCTCAGCCTCGAGCTCGTCGATGATGTAAGAGACCGAGCCCTGACCAACCTCGTCCGGCACAACCAAAGGATGGCTCGGCACTACAACTCCCGAGTAAAGAAACGGAGCTTCAGGGTCAGCGACTTAGTCCTCCGAGACGCCACCTTCAAACCAGAGACCACGAGTTTTTAATAAAATACTTTCTTTTCTGCACACTTTCAAGTTTTGCCATCTCCGCTTGAAAATTTCAGTTTAACGCACAAGACTCCGGGGCAGGATCCGTCCTCGCCACACAAACCGGAGAAGGGCACGGGCCGAGCTACGCGCTCGCTCCCCCTCGAGTAAAGACTCCGGGGCAAGCCTAAAAAGCTTCGCCACCCAAACTGGAGAAAAAGGGCACGGGCCGAGCTACGGCTCCCTCCTCCCTCTGAAGACTCCGGGCAGGATCCGTCCTCGCCACACAAATCGGAGAAGGGCACGGGCCGAGCTACGCGCTCGCTCCCCCTCGAGTAAAGACTCCGGGGCAAGCCTAAAAAGCTTCGCCACCGAAACTGGAGAAAAAGGGCACGGGCAAAGCTACGGCCCCCTCCCCCTCTGAAGACTCCGGGGCAGGATCCGTCCTCGCCACACAAACCGGAGAAGGGCACGGGCCGAGCTACGCGCTCGCTCCCCCTCAAGTAAAGACTCCGGGGCAAGCCTAAAAAGCTTCGCCACCCAAACTTGAGAAAAAGGGCACGGGCCGAGCTACGGCTCCCTACCCCCCTCTGAAGACTCCGGGACAGGATCCGTCCTCGCCACCCAAACCGGAGAAGGGCACGGGCCGAGCTACGCGCTCGCTCCCCCCTCGAGTAAAAACTCCAGGGCAAGCCTAAAAAGCTTCGCCACCCAAACTGGAGAAAAAGGGCACGTGCCGAGCTACGGCTCCCTCCCCCTCTGAAGACTACGTGGCAGGATCCATCCTCGCCACCCAAACCGGAGAATGGCACGGGCCGAGCTACGCGCTCGCTCCCCCTCAAGTAAAGACTTCGGGGCAAGCCTAAAAGTTGCGCCACCCAAACTGGAGAAAAGGGCATGGGCCGAGCTACGGCTCCCTCCCCCCTCTGAAGACTCCGGGGCAGGATCCGTCCTCGCCACCCAAACCGGAGAAGGGCACGGGCCGAGCTACGCGGTCGCTCCCCCTCAAGTAAAGACTCCGGGGCAAGCCTAAAAGCTGCGCCATCCAAACTGGAGAAAAGGGGCACGGGCCGAGCTACAGCTCCCTCCCCCTCTGAAGACTCCGGGGCATGATCCGTCCTCGCCACCCAAACCGGAGAAGGGAACGGGCCGAGCTACGCGCTCGCTCCCCCCCTCAAATGAAGACTCCGATGCAGGATCCGTCTTTACCACCCAAGCCGGAGAAGGGCACGGACCGAGCTACGTGCTCGCTCCCCCCTCAAGTAAAGACTCTGGGGCAAGCCTAAAAAGCTTCGCCACCCAAACTGGAGAAAAAGGGCATGGGCCGAGCTACGGCTCCCTCCCCCCCTCTGAAGACTCCGGGGTAGGATCCGTCCTCGACACCCAAACCGGAGAAGGGCACGGGCTGAGCTACGCGCTCGCTCCCCCTCAAGTAAAGACTCCGGGGCAAGCCAAAAAAACTTCGCCACTCAAACTGGAGAAAAAGGGCACAGACCGATCTACGGCTCCCCCCTTTGAAGACTATGAGGCAAGATCCGTCCTCGCCACCCAAACCGGAGAAGGGCACGGGCCGAGCTACGCGCTCGCTCCCCCCTCAAGTAAAGACTCCGGGGCAAGCCTAAAAAGCTTCGCCACCCAAACTGGAGAAAAAGGGAACGGGCCGAGCAACGGCTCCCTCCCCCCTCTGAAGACTCCGGGGTAGGATCCGTCCTTGCCACCCAAACCGGAGAGGGGCACGGGCTGAGCTACGCGCTTACTCCCCCCTCAAGTAAAGACTCCGGGGCAAGCATAAAACCTTCGCCACCCAAACTGGAGAAAAGGGGACGGGCCGACCTACGGCTCCCTCCCCCATCTGAAGACTCCGGGGCAGGATCCGTCCACGCCACCAAACCGGAGAAGGGCACGGGCCGAGCTATGCGCTCGTTTCCCCTCAAGTGAAGACTCCGGGGCAGGATCCGTCCTCGCCACCCAAACCGGAGAAGGGCACGGGCCGAGCTACGCGCTCGCTCCCCCTCGAGTAAAGACTCCGGGGCAAGCCTAAAAAGCTTCGCCACCCAAGCTGGAGAAAAAGGGCACGGGCCGAGCTACGGCTCCCTCCCCCCTCTGAAGACTCCGGGGCAGGATCCGTCCTCGCCACCCAAACCGAAGAAGGGCACGGGCCGAGCTACGCGCTCGCTCCCCCCCTCAAGTAAAGACTCTAGGGCAAGCCTAAAAAGCTTCGCCACCCAAACTGGAGAAAAAGGGCACTGGCTGATCTACGGCTCTCTCCCCCTCTGAAGACTCCGGAACAGGATCCGTCCTCGCCACCCAAACCGAAGAAGGGCACGGGCCGAGCTACGCGCTCGGTCCACCCTCAAGTAAAGACTCCGGGGCAAGCCTAAAAAGCTTCGCCATCCAAACTGGAGAAAAAGGGCACGGGCCGAGCTACGTCTCCCTCCCCCCTCTGAAGACTCCGGGGCAGGATCCGTCCTCGTCACCCAAACCGGAGAAGGGCACGGGCCGAGCTACGTGTTCGATCGCCCCCTCAAGTAAAGACTCAGGGGCAAGCCTAAAAAGCTTCGCCATCCAAACTGGAGAAAAAGGGCACGGGCCGATCTACGGCTCCCTCCCCCCTCTGAAGACTACGGGGTAGGATCTGTCCTCGCCACACAAACCGGAGAAGGACACAGGCCGAGCTACGCGCGCGCTCCCCCCTCAAGTAAAGATTCTGGGGCAAGCCTAAAAAGCTTCGCCACCCAAACTGTAGAAAAAGGGCACAGGCCGATCTACGGCTCCCTCCCCCCTCTGAAGACTCCGGGGCAGGATCCGTCATCGCCACCCAAACCGAAGAAGAGCACGGGCCGAGCTACGCGCTCGCTCCCCCCTCAAGTAAAGACTCCGGGGCAAGCCTAAAAGCTTCGCCACCCAAACTGGAGAAAAGGGGGACGGGCCGAGCTACGGCTCCCTCCCCCCTGAAAACTACGGGGCAGGATCTGTCCTCGCCACCTAAATCGGAGAAGGACACAGACCGAGCTACGCGCTCGCTCCCCCCTCAAGTGAAGACTCTGTGGCAGGATCCGTCCTCGCCACCCAAACCGGAGAAGGGCAGGAGCCGAGCTACGCGCTCGCTTCCCCCTCAAGTAAAGACTCCGGGGCAAACCTAAAAAGCTTCGTCACCCAAACAGGAGAAGGGCACGGGCCGAGCTACGCGCTCGCCCCCCCCCCCCCCTCAAGTAAAGACTCCGGGGCAAGTCTAAAAAGCTTCACCATCCAAACTGGAGAAAAAGGATAAGTGCACCCTGACCGAGGCAGGTCCCACGCAGGGCTAGAACCTCCGGTCCACCCACGGTCCCGATAGAGTGTGCACTTGAGGTCACCTGTCATAACAAAAGGACACTCGGGAAGCCCGCCATTAATGACAGCGTGCCCCCTGAGAGGCACAGGCTTGACGCTTCATGTCTGACACCGCCTGTCAAAAGTGGTTTCGAATGACTTGACCCTGACAAGCCAGCTAATGGTGCCAGCTCATCGCATCGACCTATCAGAAGCTATCAGCCCTCGCCATCCATAAATACTCCCCTCAGTCCCTTAAAGGTGGAGAAAAGAATGGGAGAGCGAGTAAGCCTTAGTCCGCCTCCCATGAAGGTTGAAAAGGGGGAAGATACCCCCGCAATCAATCTCTCCTCACAAACCCGGGGCGTTAGGGTCGGTTTGCCTTTAGACATCCCTCCCTTCACAAAAGCAGTTCCCCGTTGGCCCGGTCGTGGGAGACCCTCGGTCAACAATGGACCGCGCCTTCCCGATGGGCTATTCCTCTTACATATGGATTGCCGATGGGCTATTCCTCTTACACGAGGGACGGCCCGCCTTCCACTCCTCGACTTCTCTTGGACAACTTACGACAGTGGACTTAAGGGACCTACGGCGGACCGCTCCTTCCTTCCAGCACCCACTCCGCAACGACCCCCGCCGCCGGGAAAGGCAAAAGCCGCCCACGCTGCGACGGTCGAAATCGCCGATAACGGGGCCGCCCTGCCAAATCACCCCACTGGGCATACCAGCCTCCACCGGCCCACCCTCCAACAGCCCGTCTTCCACTCCGCGACCTCCTAAGGAGGCTACGCCACAATTGCCGCCTCGTACTCCTCTCCCAGGGTTTTCCTTCGAGTCCCAGAAAAGATCAAGCAACCCATCATCGTCGAGGAGGTGAAAGAGAACGCAAGGAGCACTGGTAGAGAAGGAAGGCCACGCCGAAAACAGGAGTTCGCTCATCCTGATGCAGTTTACAGTAAAGTGGAATGACACGCTAGCCCGCCCGTGGATCGGATCACTTACTCTACCCCTGTCGCCTTTATCAACATATTGTAAAAAGGTCAATGAACAGACCCTCCCAAGCGAATTGCTAAATTCCATCTATGTGAAAACTGACTTATCTACTGTCCCCATCGAACTCCGGAACGAGCTTACGGAGCTCTGCCACCCAACCTGGAGAAAAAGGGGATGAGGCCAGCTACGCGCTCGCCCTCCCCCTACAAGTGCGATTTGATATCTCTTAGTGTAACTCTGGTTTTACTTAAATTAGACAGATGATAAACATTCAAATATCGGACAGCAAAAGTTCACGTTTTACTCAAAATCCAGAGTACCGCTAGTTACAAATATCAACGGGCGAACTTACAAAGTTAACCCCCCAGTTCGCCTACCCTCTATACACAGCAAAAAAAGAGGGGAGGGGAAGGCCCCACAATCCCCAAAGGGGCATCTACGAGGCATCCTGCCCGTCACCCCCTTGTTCGCCTTCCGGTCCGCCCACCGACGCTTGGTCTTCGGCTCTCGGACCCTTCGTGCTGACCTCAGGGGGCTCCCTCCTCCTCGTCCTCCTCCCCCTCCGAGGCTGCCAGCGCCTCAAAATCAACCTCGAGCGGAGGGTGGAGAGCTCGAGCCCTTTCCGTGATCCTCTGGAGGTATGCATCCCACCCTTCTTCTCGGCCCCTCTCCAATCCTTCCCCCCGGCATATCTCCCTCGCTTTCTTCTTGGCCTGGGCTAGCTGGGGAGCGAAGGTCTGCACCTGGAATTGCCGGAATTCCTTCATCCTCATCAATAGCTCCTCCTTCGCGGCATTTGCTTGCCTCTCCAGTTCGCTAATCTTGACCCTACTCTGCTTGGCCTCGTTCTCCAGCTCGACATGGAGGGTAAGCCCGGCGGCGACCTGCTTCTCCAGCTCCGCAGTGTGCGCTTGGTACTCCTCGATCAACGTCTGTTGCTCGGAGTACGACTTATTCAGCTTGGCATGTCGAGACTTCTCTCGATCAAGCTCCACCTTCATCCTCGCTACCGCGGCCTCAGCCTTGACGATGGCCGAGGTGTGGTGCTGCAGGGCGACCATCGAAGCGGTGGCATGCACGCTCGACCGAAGGAAGGTTAGGATTCGACAGCGATAAACACCAAGACACCCACAGATTAGCCCGTCAACATACCTGCGCAAGATGCCATGTCACGGTGGCTCCTAGCCGCTCCGAACCAACGTGCGACAGGGATTCTCTGTCCCTGGGTAGCTGGCAGTTCTCGACGATCCTCGCCGCCACGCCGGCCTCGTCGAAAATCGACTCGCCCTTTCCAACCGGGTAGGTCGCCCCCAAGAGGGCGTCCACCGGAAACTTCTCGACATCGGCCTTCTTCGACCGAAACGTCGCCAGCTTCTCCTCGTAGCCCGGGTGGGCGGGCTGCTCCAGAGCGGACCGGGGGCAGCCATAGAGCCACGACTCCTCGACGGTCGACCCAGCCCCCCGGGCTCGACCTTACGGGACCCCCTGAAGTGCAGAGGTCTGATGTTCCCCTTCGCTCGGAAACACCCCGCCTTCCAGACGACCGCCCTCCGCTTCCCCCGCCACGAGGTCGATGGTCTGGGGGACGTCGATGTGCTTGACGCCCTCGACAGGCCCGCCAGCGCCAACCTCAACGACGGTCGGCCTCTCCACCGTCTTCGTCTTCTTCGGCCTGCTGATCTTCTCGGCCTTCTTGGACCCTTTCCCCTCCCTTGACCTCTTCTTATCGCTCTTAACGGGCGGCGGAGCGACTTGTTCGTCGGCCCCCTGCTCTGCGGCCATCATTTCGTCGGCCATCCTATCCAAGTCCTCGAAGGATAGACTCATCGTCGGATCTGCAAAAGAGAAAGAGTTCAGGATGAGCGAATTAGAAATGGAAGCCACTTTACTAAGGTTACCTTCGGGCCAAATGAATCGAGCTATCATCTTCGGCTTGGCGAGGCTAGCATACTGCCTGCCCTCCGGAGGTACCGCCTCTAACCGCATTGTCCGCTCCGTCTCAACCTCGCTCAAACGGACTCCCTTCCTCGCCTCGGGGTTGAGCACGCCCCAGTCCGACTTTATCGCCAGGTCGGCGGGTATGGAGACAAACACGTACGATTTCCACCAGCCCTTGATCTTCCCCGATAGGCCCCGGATGAGGGGGTGACTCTTCCTCGCCGACAAATAATAGTACGACCTCAACCTCTTGACCGCGAAGAAATGGCAGAACAGGGGGAGGGTCGGACTAACGTTGTTCATCGCACAGAGAACAAGAAACCCAACTATCGCGCTGACAGAGTTCGGCATCAGCTGGAAGAACGGTAGCCTGAGCAAGTTCAGAATCTTGAGGTACAACGGGTGAAGGGGGAACTACAACCCATGTTCGAAGCACGCCACATAGATCCCGACCTCGCCGTCCTTCGCGAAACATACGCGGTCCGAAGCAGTCGGCAGGCGGACTGCGTAAGGCGGCCTGAGGTACTTCGCGCGCGCGGTGGGGACGACGTCTGTCCGTGCTTCCGACCTCTGACTCGTTATCTCAGCAGGCACGCCACCGGCCTCGGCCACGGTCACGCGGGCCCTCTCAGGTGATCTCGCTTTCGACCCTAGGGGCCCCTTCCCCTTCCTTGGGTCTCCGCTCCCTACCGCAGACCCCATCCCAACGCGGCCCTGACCCCCGGCGATACCTCCCCTACCACCTGCACTGAATCTGCCGTGGAGCTGCCCGTCGACCCCGACGACGAGGTTGAGGATGAAGAAACCATCTCGGAGAAAGGAAAAGAAATATACCTATCGACTCCCAGCTACGGTGGCGACGGCGGTGGCTTCGGCGGCACAAGCTTCGGTGTCGACTTCGGTGGCGACAAAGGCGATGAACTCAGACAAAGACGAGAGCTCTGGTAAATTCTGAAGCGAGAAACTCTTCTGCAACGTCCCTCAACCCTATTTATAGAAATCGCCCACCGATCTCGACCGCACAAACCTTGCCACACGTCGCCAATCCGGACACCTAACGCTTCGCCTGACATCTGCGGTCACGTCTCCCACGCGTCGCTCTGTCGGGACGCTTCGATTCCCCCCACTTTCAATTCGAATTGACGGCCGCGATTCGGCTACGATTCAAGCGGTTTCTTCGAAATAACTTCCTGCCTTTTCCCAAGGCTTGGATTATGCACCCACTGTCACGACGCTCGAGCGAACAAGGCGGACTTAGCTGCTCGACTCGACCGTTCGCCTGTGCACCACGATGACCCGAAGCAAGGTCCTCCACGGCAAGTCGCGCCTTGGGGGAAAGGTTGGTGACATTCATCAATCATACCTGGGCAAGAACACCAACCTCACAACCAACAAGAAGAACAAGAGGTAAAGAAAACAAAAATTATATATTTCATTTATTCAACCTTTCGCTATCATAGAGCCCATTACGAATACAACGCGACATCGAGCTCGGCCAATCGCCGGCCGTACAAAATTACAAAATTTCCCTACAATTAAGACCGCCTCAACTGTGTCGCCTCACCCTCGACCGCCGCCCCCGGAGCCGACGTCTCCGCCAGCCGAGCCTTCATCTTCTCCATCCATTGGAGAACGCCCGCCTCCCTCGCCTCCTGCAGCAACGAGATGAGCTGCTCGTCCTGATATCGGTGGACAGCGGCGTCCATCATGCCTTAGTCGACCTTTCCTTTCTCATCCAGCTGCTTCTTCAGGACATGCTTCTCCTTCTTCTCCGCCTGGATCGCCTGCTTCAGCTCGGCTATTTTGTTCTGCTGAAGATCGATCACCCGTTTCTTGCTGGCCGCCTGTTCGGCATGTCTCTTCAGGAGGTCATCCCTCTCACCCCTTTCCTCCCGAAGAGGACGTGCAATTTCGGCCTGCTCCGCCTCAAGCGTGGCCAGCCTCGCATCAAAGTAGTCAGCCCGCGCCTTTTGGACGTCACGGGCCGTCGTGACCCGCCCTAACTCCGCATCCCTCTCTCGCAGCTTCTCCCTTGCCTCTTGAGATCGGCCCTCGCCTACTCGAGAGCAGCCCTTGTTACAGCCGCCTGGGTGTGGCGCTGCAGGGCCACCGAAGCCACCATCGCCTACAAAAGGATCCGACGCAATCAGACGTAAGTGAGAAAACTTCGAGGGCGAAGTGAGGAGTTCGACCTACCTGCATAGTTTTCAAATCGCGAAGTCGCACAACCGTTCCGAGACCACATTCGTCAAGGACTCACGATCCCGCGGCAGCATGCAGTACTCCGCCAGACGGGCCGCCATCCCGGCATCCTCAAATATCGACTCATCCCAGCCTACCCAGTAGGTCGGCTGGTGAAGATCCTCGCTTGGCAGAGCCTCGGCCTCAGCCTTCGTCAATTTCAAGTGGGCAAGCGTCCTCTCGCAACTCGGGTGCGCCTTTCTTTCCATCTCACACAAAGGAATCCCGTAAGGCCACTTCTGGACGGGGGTCCCTGCGGGGCTTATCCGCGGTCGGGATCCGCGTAGGGGTCGAGGCGACCACTTCTGGGTGGGACGATCCCTTCGGCGCATCCCCGCTGGCTCGTTGAGGGAGAGCATCCAATTCGAATGTCCGCCGCCTCCTGTTTGCCCCTTCCGCGGCCGGGGTCTCGGTATTTCGTTTCCGGGCCACCACCTTCGCTGGCCCTTCCTCGCCCATCGCCCTCTTGCCTTTGTCCAGAGGGTCGGTCTTCTTCGCAACTGGCACACCAGCCGCCCTCAGCACTTCCTCCCGCGCGAGCATTGTGTCTTCGCCTGCAAAGGAAAGAAAGATCAGGGTAAGCCGACATGAGGGCTCGCCAGAGTCAAAGTACATTTGGGCCAAAAATCTTGGACGAGCCGATCGTCTCGTGTCAAGCTCGTCAGTCGGCGGTCCTCCGCGGGTAGCTCCGCCAAAATCTGGGCATTCGCCAGATGTTCGCCCATCAATACCACCTCCTCGCCCACTAGAGGGTTCAAAGCCCCCCAGTTCGACATCAACACCGCGTCGGCCGGCATCGTGACAAAGATAAAACTCTCCATCCAACCCTTCGCGTTGGCCGGCACCTCGATAATAAGTTCCCGTCCCTTCCTCGCATAGACACGGTAGTACGTCCCCCACTTCCTCACTCCAAAGAAATGCTGGAACAGCGCTAGGGACTGACTCATGGAGCTGGCGAGGCACAGGACGACAAATCCAGCCATCAAACCAAAGGAGCTGGGCACCAGCGCGAAGATCGGCAGCTCCAGGAAATTTAAAAGGTGGAGAAGGTGAGGATTGATCGGGAAGCGGAGCCCTAACTCGAAAGACCCCACGTAGACGCCGACTTTGTTATCACCGGGCCAACATACCCTCTCCTCGGGTCCGGAAAGTCGCACTTCATAAAGCGGACGAGCAAATCGCACGCGAATCTCCCGAATGTTAACCCGGTCCAGCCTACACCGGATGGCCGCAATCAACCTCGGCACGTCTGTTCGGCACCTCATCAGTCCATGCTGCCTCTGCATCCACTGCCACCTCTCCTCTTCTACTGACTCTTCTTTCACTACCCCACTACCTCCTCCGAACTCAAACTGAGAAGCCATCGATCAAAGGATCAAGATATTACCTAGCAAAGCAACCGAGCTAAGAGTACGGTCAGAAGCGGATCGCCGGCGATGGCAACAGCGGCAACGTCGGCGAGCGATGAAAGGAAACTGGAAAGCACGAAGGGAAGTTGAAATTGGGAGAAACGTTCTATCGATCCTCTCCTCCCCATACTTATAGCGAGCCGCAGGTCCTCCTGACCATTGATGCGCCACCACGCGGCGCCCATCTAAGCCTCACTGACGCCTCGACTGGCGTGACAGTCGCTTCAGTCACGCGTCACGAGTTCAGCGGCGGAGACGCTTCGATTTCCACCCAGCCCTTTCAAATCGTACTAATGGCGGGCAGGACGGGAACTCTGAGACCATCGCCGCCGCTCCTCAGCACAAAGCGAAACCCAAACCGCCGTTTTCAGGGAGGGAAGGTGGTGCGTCATCCAAGCCGAGCCAGGCTTCCGCTTCGAACTCGAATGTCGAAGGCAATTGTTACGACCTAATGATCGTGATAGTCCGACCTTCCATCCAAGCCCGCCGGATACCCGACCAGCTCGCCCCTCCTTCACGAAGCCCACTTAGACCAGCGGCATGGCGCTCCTCGTCCCAACTTCGTATGTCACTCACTCATTCCCCAGGTCCGCTAAACGCCCGACTGACGTGCGTTTATATTTCATACATTTACGCACGTTTTCTTCCGTGTTTCTCCGTATTTTACCGCCGTCTTTTATTCGTTTTCTCGTGTTTTCTTGTGTTTTCTTGTTTTCTTTCTCTTTTCAGTGTTTTCCGTGTTTTGCAGGAGTTTGCTGGCATTTGGGGCGCAAAACGATGATATCATGTGTCCCCGGAGCAACGGGAGGAGTCACGCGTGATCCAGGGGGTCAAACGACGAAGATTGCATCTTTCAGCCCCTCACCCGGTCGGTTGGTCATCTCCAACCGATCGGGTGATGCACGCGTGCACCACCCGGGCGCAGCTTGGAGCTCACGAGAAGTCACCCGGTCGGTTCAGTGACAGGGTCAGAAGCTCAATGTCTCTGGAATTCGGAGCTGATTGCCAACCGATCGGGTGACCTTCACCCGATCGGTTCACCTGTAGCTGAATTTCAACAGCCAAGACTCGAAGTTCCAACCGGTCTCCTCACCCGGTCGGCACCAATATCCAACCGGTCGGCACCAAGATCCAACCGACCGCACCAAGTTCCAACCAACCGGTTCAAACTGACCGGGTGAAACCCCTGCTTTGCGCTGTGATTTTGTGAAGCGGCTCACCCGACCGGTTGACTTGTCAACCGATCGGGTGATGTCGTTTTCTATAAATAGAACCCTAGGTTTCCCAGATTCGGGAGTTGGTTATTTTTTATTGTTTTCTTCATTTTGTGACGGCTGTAATTTCCCAGTTTTTGTAAGTTTTCGGATCTTTGTAAAACTTTAGTATTATCTTAATTGATTTACTACCTTTGCATTCCTATTGTCTGATTATGATTTTGACGGTCCATTTTCATTTAGATCGCTTTTTAATGAATATTTGTGAGTAGTTACCTAATCCGGGATTTTGGCGGAAACCCCTTCGGGGGCTCTTCCCGATGCGTCCATAGAGTTAGGAAATCGATAGGGATTAGGAATCTAACGGTTACGCGGGGTGTTTTATTGTCATCGGCGGAAAAAAGACCGCCTTTGACTGTTGGGCCAAGGGGGAATAAACTTGGCGGTTGACTCCCTAGCCATAGCTCACGCCCTTAGCGTAGACGCCGAATCCTAGCGCGCGGGAGCGGCAGGATGAGACGTTGGGAGTTATCGTTGCGAGCTTAGTGCTCCCGGAGTCGATCAGTGTTAATGGACACGGGAGTGCCCACTGATCGAACTCGGGAAGTCCGGCGTATCATCCTGGGCACCGACCGGAATATCGGGCCCATGGGATGCCGGTACCACTTTTAGAGGCAACGTCTCACCATTAGACCCTAATTCTGATCGTCATCCTACCTGTAGGCTGTATCGGCGAGAGTTGCTCGTTGGGGCGGAAACCAAAGTCTCGGGTTTTATTTTCATATTGTCTATACCTTGCATTCTTTTACCGTGACAACCCATCATTCAATCCAGGCTAGCTCGCCCATGGGGTGATTTTGGTCCTCTTTGACACAAGCACATCCTCGTCTCCCTGTGTTCGACCCCCAAGCCACACTACAACACCATGCGCTTGCGGTTACAAATATCTAAACCTCCACCGGGTCCCCCGGCCATTTGCGGCTCGCAAGCCGGGGGGCACGTCAAGTTTATGGCGTCGTTGCCGGGGAGGCAACGTGCTTGTTATTTTAGGATCTCATGAACCCTAGTGTCTAGCTCTTATCCCTACCTCGCGATAATTTTCGCATTCTTCTTTTTCCTTTTTATCTTCTTATTTTTATTTTTATTTTTATTTTTATTTCTTATCTTATCTGTTTCTTTCCCACTT
The DNA here is from genome assembly GCA_030789695.1 of Scilla litardierei. Lineage (NCBI taxonomy): Eukaryota > Viridiplantae > Streptophyta > Magnoliopsida > Asparagales > Asparagaceae > Scilla > Scilla litardierei. The sequence goes on from JAULAV010004391.1 coordinate 16,762, forward strand.
GTCGCTTCACGGGTGTTTGTTGTTTTTAATGCGCATGATTTCAAGAAGTCTCGACGACTTGATTCCCGTTGATCCAGAGATAAACGCCACCCTAAGGCGTTTGGCCGCCGAGAAGCGAAGAAGAGAGGATCCTGAAACCAGGGGGAGAACACCCCGCCTCACAAGTCCCTGTTAGAGTACTCGATGCCTTCCATCGAGTCCACCTCCGACATCCGTCCTCCAGCTATTACGGCCCAAAGCTTCGAGCTTAAGCCGTCTTTGGTGACGTGGATCCAGTAGGATCAGTTTTCGGGTGCACCCATGGAGAGCCCGATCGAGCATCTAGACTCCTTGGAGAAATGTGACACCTTCCGGATTAACGGTGTCACAACTGAGGCGATCCGACTAAAGCTGTTCTCCTTCTCCTTGAGAGATAAAGCCAAGCTGTGGCTTAGGGGGAAGGACCCGAATACATTCAACACCTGGGAGAAGCTCTCAAATGCTTTCCTGACGAAGTTCTTTCCCCCGGGGAAGACCATGAAGCCGAGGAGTGAGATCTCCTCCTTCTCCCAGACCAGCCACGAGTCCTTGCATGAGGCTTGGACAAGATACAAGGAGATGCAGAGAAGATGTCCCCACCATGAGCTGTAGAGGAATATGCCCTCGGATCATTTGTATTTGATGCAAATGATAATTAAGCCTAGATATGGACTATTTTGCATTTGATGCAAAAGAGATTAAATGTGTTTTAAATTGTTTAAAACAATATTTAATAATATAAAACGCAAGGAAAAGTTCACGGGTAAGACGGGAATGTCCCGGTCTAGACCCAGGTTCGAACGGCGTCCAAATCGGACACCAGATGCCCAAGTTACGCCCAAAACAGCCCAACGGGTCAGACCAGGCAGACCCAGACCAGACCAGATCTGTTCTAGTCTGCTGGTCAAGACCAGAAGAGACAAGGCCTGGGCAAGCCCAGGCACTGGCCTGGACTTGCCCAGGGCCTGGGCAAAAGCCCAGGCGGCCTGGGCGAGCCCAGGCGCGGGCCTGGGCTCTGCCCAGGCGCGGCCTGGGCTGATCTGCGCGCGCTGGACGCGTGGGGCCCACCTGTGGGCCCCAGTTTTAGTGTTTTGAACCCTTGATGGGTGTAGAATTTTGACGGCTCAGTTTTTTGTGAAAAACTAGCCGTGGGATGATCTTTGGACGGTCAATTGGAGGGTCAAACGAACTCCGATTGACGAACGGTTTTTTCCTATGCGTTCACCGTTGAACACCCTTCGAATTGATAGTTTGTATCAATCCTGAAGTTCAACGGTGAGTGAGTTAAAATTCACGGAAGTTTGCACTTTGTGAAGTGCAAACTAACTTGATTTTAATCAACTCAAATTAATAGTCCCACATCAGATTTTGAGAAAAGGGGAGAGTCGGCCGCCTATATAAATAGGGGTCTGCTCTCCTCCTCAAATCCTCGTCCCAAGCTCTAGATCTGAGCAGCTCTCGTAAATGTTGGAGCACGCTCGGATCTAAGCTAAATTAATATATCTCCTCTCCCTATAAATTTCTGCCTTGCTCCTGAGGGCTCTAGCAAAGCCGTAAGGGAGTTCGGATTCAGATCCGAAATCTAGGCGGAGGTTTCACTCGCGTGAAACTTTCTTCGGCGCGTGGTTGGCTCGGCGACATGGGATTGATCGCCTCGGGATGCGGAGCGGTTCGGGGAGCAGTTCGGGGAGCGATTCAAGGAGCGGCTCGGCGTGGGACGGGAGCAGCTCGGAAGACGGTGCGGAACATCTCGCCTGCCCCAGGGCTGAGATTCCGGGTATGTGTTTAAGTTTTTTCATTTAATTATTCGCAGTAGTTAGATCCCTCTTGGGGTGGTCAGATTCACCCCAAGTTGGCAGAGATCCTGGCTAATAGGGTCTGGTTCCTTAGGGTTGAATGTTAATTAGATTAACATAAAAATTTTCCGCTGCATTTCTATCTATGTTCCGTCCGACTTAGGACGGGACTAGAGTTTTTGTGCCCTAAGGGTCCAAGAATACCCTGCATTGGTATCAGAGCTTGTTGAGCTTAAGTACTGGTTCTCGGGTTATGAGCCGACCCGAAGTAATCGCTCTTACCGTACCAAGTCCCGATAAGATGGGGATCTTATAATGGGTTAGGCATTGTCGAGAGGCATGCCGTAAAACAAGTTTCTGAGGTATCTTGTGACGGGTCTAGGGTGCCATGGATGATGGGCCTTAACAGCGTCGCAATGATATCAGAGTGATACCCTGCATGAGCTTCCCAAGTGGCAGATCATAAATCTGTTTTATAATGGGTTGAGGGACGATTTAAAATCTTCCATGGACGCGGCGGCTGGAGGGTCATTCATGTCAAGAAGCGAAGAAGATGCCGGGCAAACTTTGGAAAATATGGCATCCAACAATGAACGATGGTGTGACGAGAGAGCCACACCAAGATCTGGGGGCATCCATAGAGTGGAAGACGTCGACAAATTGTCAAGCAAGTTTGACTTGCTGTCAACCCAGATCTCCGCGTTGATGGTAGGCGCCGGTAGCGCCGGTACACAACAGATTGCTGTGGTAGAATCCGAAGTTTTTGGAGAGTTCGACGGTGGTGACATCTCACCACCGTTGGATCAGGCGAGCGCATTGTTCTACAATCCTACGGGGAATGCGCCATTTCCACCACGAACCAAATCAAATCCGGCCTACTCTCCAAACAACCGGAATCATCCGAACCTTAGTTACCGGGCGCCTTACCAACAGCCGGCTCAGCAACAACAGCAGACTTATCAGCCGGCTAGGCCCCAGCAGCAGTTCCAACAGCAGCAATTTCAGCAGCAACAAGCACCACCACAGTATCAACAATATGCCCCTAGGAATCAGCAGCCCACCCAGCAGCAATACGGCCAGCAGAGGGCCATTTCTCCGGTTGAGTCCCTCTTGACTCAATACATAGCCAACCAGGAGAAGATCAATCTGAAGCTGGAGATGGGACAAAGAGTGCTCACCGATCAGGTAACCCAACTGGGGTTGCAAGTGGCGAACCTGCAAAGACCACAGAATTTATTACCGCCACAGCCTGAGGTGAACCCTAGTGGGGTAAATCGGACCTTGGCACTCACAATGAACATGAAAACGTGTCCGCCATCGTCTTGAGGAGCGGGACACAAATTCCTACTAGAGCGCCACCCAAAGAACCGGAAGCACCACTGGCCGTTGAGCGGCCAATTGAAAAGGCTAATGACGACGGTGCCCCGTCGCCAAAAATTGTGGCTCCAGAGGGACCCCCCGAAGAAGAGAAGAAGAAGAAAGAAGAAGGGAATTTGAGGGTATTCAAGCCCGTTGTGCCCTTTCCGCAACGTTTGGCCCAAGCAAAAATCGACGAGAAGTATGGCAAATTTTTTGCCATGGTCAAAGATTTGAGCCTTCAAATCCCCTTCCTAGAAGCTATTGAAACGATCCCCTCCTATGCAAAATTCTTGAAAGACTTGGTGACACGGGGATCTAGAAGAGAGAAGGTCGTGTTAACGGCGGAGTGTAGCGCCCTCATTCAGCGCGCAAATTCGCCCAAGCTCAAGGACGCAGGAAGTTTCTCCATCCCATGCTCTATTGGGGAAGTGCAAATCCAGAGGGCGCTCGTCGATCTAGGGGCGAGCGTCAGCTTAATGCCCTTATCTTTGTACAAAAGAATAGGGATGGGAGACTTAGAGCCCACCGGCATGACATTACAACTTGCTGACCGTTCGGTCAAGTATCCGGTGGGAGTAGTGGACGACCTCCCCGTCGATGTGAAAGGAGTGCATGTACCGGTCGATTTTATGGTGATGGACATGCCGGAAGACAAGCATACCCCAATTATTCTTGGACGACCCTTTATGGCTACCGCCGGAGTTTTGATAGACGTGAAGAACGGGAAGCTTTCCCTGAATGTGGGCCAAGAAAGAGTCGAATTTGACTTAGGCTTGTCTATGAAGCATCCAAACCCCCCGGACGATCCTAGTATCAATGTGCTGGAGAATGAAGAAGATATAGCTGTTGAAACGAGTGCCTGGGAAGTGCTCTCGAGGAATCCCCCCGATAGCTTGGGGGGACCTTGGAGAGCAAGTTGGCTCCCCAAAGAATGAAGTTACTAGTGAGGCGGTCGCGCGACATGTGATCCCTCCCGGATTTCCTAAGTCTTCTCCTACGAGGAGAAAAGGGAAAGAACCCATGGACCTCACCAGTGATGAGGTCCGGATCCTGAAAAAGATGGCGGTAGACGCCAATTTGAGGGAGAAGCCCCCGGATCCTGTAAACAAAGGGAGGGTAGTCGAGCAAATCTTTTTACAGCCGCCGACTACACCAATAGCCACAAACTCTGGAGTTGAAGAGATGCCGGATTTTGGGCATCACCCGTATCGCCCACCATGAACATCGTCAACGGGCGTCGAGCTAAACGACGTTAAACAAAAGCGCTTCATGGGAGGCAACCCATGTTCTAAACTTTTACTTCCGTTTTTAGGACGTTTTCTTAACTTTATTTTACCTATTTTTCTAAATAAATTCAGCCGGAAGAACTCCCGTCGTGAAACTTAGGCGATTTTTGGGTTTTTGCAAAAAACAAGACCCCAACCGATCGGGTGATAACTCACCCGATTGGTTGGGATGTATCAGCTAACAGTCGTATCAGTGATTGAATGAACCGACCTGGTGGAGAGTGAGCAGACCGGGTGACCTGGGAGAACTCTCGGGAAAATTTCAGAATTCGTCAACCGACCGGGTGGCAAAATGCGAGACCGGTTGAGGGACCAGGTGAGAAACTCTGAGTTCTCGGGAAAATGTGTGGAGCGGCGAACCGATCAGTTGAGTTCTCAACCGATCGGGTCGCCTGTAGCGTTTCTTCAGCATCAAATTTTCGACCTAAAGTCAACCGGTCGGGTGATAACTCACCCGACCGGGTCGACTTAAATCCCTATGAATAGCCGTCGCCGCCCGTTCGTTCCGCCCTCGCCATTTTCGAATCCCAAACCGACGTTTCGCCTCCTCCTCTTGCGCCTGACCTCGTTCTTCCCCAAAATCAACCTCAATCGACCCCCCCCCATCTCCCTATCCATCCCACCATCGATTTCTCACCATTCTCCTCGATTCCACCCATACACAAAACCCTAACTTTCACCCATTCTCCCCAAAATTCGAAACTTGCTGAAGAGGTTGTCGCGGCTTCACACGTGCTGCTATCGAGTAGCATTGGGGCGTCTACGAGCAACGATCTTCATCTCATTTGGGTAAACTCACTCCTTAGCTCAATTTTAATTTTGCCCCAAATATTCCATTTGCTCGTTGGTCGTGTTTGTGTTTATTCATTGTATTTTGCATACTCACGCACACATACGACTCCCGCACAATGCCTCCCCGCCGTGTTAAGCACACCGACGCCAGCTCTTCCAACCCTAGGCCCAACCGTCGCGCTCGTCGCACACAACCCCCGCTCAATCCACCACCACCAATTCATCTACCACCCCACAACCACTTCCCCCGCTCACATCGGCGATGCCGAATTCGGGCACGACCAATCCGACCGATTCATGGCCATGATCCTCCTGGCTGGACATGGTGGTCAGGCAACTCAGGAGTCAGTCGACCAAGACCTGCCCCTTCTTCAAAACTTCATTCATCACATCTGTGAAGACCCACCAGATGTCTCCGAGCTCCACATTCTACCCCCACGACTCCTGGTTCCCAGCACATGCCCCCATCACCGCCCCCAGAGGGTGGTGCCCATGCTTGACTTTTTCCCATCCCGCTTTTGTCCCCCTATGTTTGTGCCCATCTGTCTTTGCGGGGCCATGCTTTGTCACTGCTAGGGGGAGGACCCATTCACGTGTCGCATCCCTTCCTTTTTATTTCTTTTCTTTAATTCTCTTTGTTTTTTCTGACCTCCCCCTTGCATTTCGCTGCACTTTCACGATCATATTTTATTTGCTAACACTGTCATGTCTAGCTTGGGGGAAGTCTATTTTGATGTGTTGTCGTGTTTTGTTCGTGTGTGCATGCTTGTTTTACTCTTTGTCGTGTCGTGTCGTGTGCTTTGATCGTGTCGTGTCGTGTCGTATAGTTTGTTCACTTTCTTTCTTTCTTTTTCTATTTTCGTGTCGTGTGGTTTTATTTTGATTTTTCTTTATTTTCAGTTTCGTTCGTGTGTTTTTCGTGGTTTTCACTTTTTTGTGTCGGTGCGTATTTTCCCCCCCCCATTTTCATTGACATCCCGTACTCACTCTTATTGCATTGAGGGCAATGCAAACTTCAGCTTGGGGGAATCGCACTTTGTGCGTCGTTTGAGTCTTTCTTTTTCGTTTTTGTGCCGTTTTCATCGTGTTTTTAATTTTTCTTTTCTTCTTTTTATCTCTTTCTCCTAGAGATGAACCCTATGATGAATTGCCACAAAATCACACACACCTAGCATGGCATCGATTATCACACTCACTAACCCTAGGATATCGAGTCCCCTGCATTTCACGCATCGTAGGTCCACTTAGCTTTTTTGTGAGTCGTGTGTCGTGCCTAGCCGTGTGGTGTGCTTCTACTTTGTGATTCACTTTATATATCTGTCCAAGAATGACCCCTAGATTATCATGTTTCGATATGAATATGCGGTACTTATTTCTACTGTCTGCTTCTTCTGCATGCTATATATAACGTACGCTTCATTTCGCATGTGTCGGGATTCCACAATTAAGGACTAGGATAACCCATTTAGCCCATGCTCTAATTAGCGAGAATAGTTTCCTTTGCCCAAGTGTTTAGATTCCGATTTCTTTTTTGTTTTACTTGGTGCAAATCCCCTCGTCGTGTACCGTTCTCCCACTTGGGAGAGTACACATGTATATACCCCAATATCCAAAAAATCCAAAAAAAGAGAAAAGAAAAGAAAAACCCAAAAAGAAGAGAAAAGAAAAGAAAAGAAAAATTTTGTATAGTCAAAAAGCCAAAAAAAAATACAAATGCCAAAAACAAAAAAAAAATTCCCGTGTAAATATTTTCCTACTTGCCGAAAATAAAGGGAAGGCGAGAATTTGCACCGAGTGTTCTTCTCCACATCATCTCAACCCCCATCGGTTTCGAAAACACTTGGCTTAGGAACTTTTTAGCTATTATCTAGGCTATAGTGTGGTGATTTCCTTGTCCCTAGATGTGGAGTCCCCGATGCATGATACGCTTCTATTCTTATACTCTTCTCATGCATGCTTGAACTAATATTCACCGCAATCTCAAATTCGAATCGGTATTTGGGTCGTTTCCTGGATTTGTGTATATCGAGCTTTATTACACATCGTAGATAGTGACACCGACTACTAGCGCACGACCACACTCACTCGCGCTTCACCGCGTGGGCCCACGGCACTTGTTTGGACTCGTACTCCTAGGTTTAGTGATGTGATTTGGCGTTTGCTTGCTTGGTGTGTCGTTTTTGATTTTGTTGGCCCTGACGGGCGATCTAGGATATAGAGTTTTCTTTTTCTCTCTTTCTCTCTATTTTTCCCCTCCGAGCTCCTACTCTCACTCGTCTTCCTCGAGAACGAGGAAGAGTTCAGCTTGGGGGATTTTGACGTGCGTTTATATTTCATGCATTTACGCACGTTTTCTTCCGTGTTTCTCCGTATTTTACCGCCGTCTTTTATTCGTTTTCTCGTGTTTTCTTGTGTTTTCTTGTTTTCTTTCTCTTTTCCGTGTTTTCCGTGTTTTGCAGGAGTTTGCTGGCATTTGGGGCGTAAAACGATGATATCATGTGTCCCCGGAGCAACGGAAGGAGTCACGCGTGATCCAGGGGGTCAAACGACGAAGATTGCATCTTTCAGCCCCTCACCCGGTCGGTTGGTCATCTCCAACCGATCGGGTGATGCACGCGTGCACCACCCGGGCACAGCTTGGAGCTCACGAGAAGTCACCCGGTCGGTTCAGTGACCGGGTCAGAAGCTCAATGTCTCTGGAATTCGGAGCTGATTGTCAACCGATCGGGTGACCTTCACCCGATCGGTTCACCTGTAGCTGAATTTCATCAGCCAAGACTCGAAGTTCCAACCGGTCTCCTCACCCGGTCCGCACCAAGATCCAACCGACCGCACCAAGTTCCAACCGACCGGTTCATACTGACCGGGTGAAACCCCCGCTTTGCGCTGTGATTTTGTGAAGCGGCTCACCCGACCGGTTGACTTGTCAACCGATCGGGTGATGTCGTTTTCTATAAATAGAACCCTACGTTTCCCAGATTTGGGAGTTGGTTATTTTTTACTGTTTTCTTCATTTTGTGACGGCTGTAATTTCCCAGTTTTTGTAAGTTTTCGGATCTTTGTAAAACTTTAGTATTATCTTAATTGCTTTACTACCTTTGCATTCCTATTGTCTGATTATGATTTTGACGGTCCATTTTCATTTAGATCGCTTTTTAATGAATATTTGTGAGTAGTTCCATAATCCGGGATTTTGGCGGAAACCCCTTCGGGGGCTCTTCCCGATGCGTCCATAGGGTTAGGAAATCGATAGGGATTAGGAATCTAACGGTTACGCGGGGTGTTTTATTGTCATCGGCGGGAAAAAGACCGCCTTTGACCGTTGGGCCAAGGGGGAATAAACTTGGCGGTTGACTCCCTAGCCATAGCTCACGCCCTTAGCGTAGACGCCGAATCCTAGCGCGCGGGAGCGACAGGATGAGACGTTGGGAGTTATCGTTGCGAGCTTAGTGCTCCCGAAGTCGATCAGTGTTAATGGACACGGGAGTGCCCACTGATCGAACCCGGGAAGTCCGGCGTATCATCCTGGGCACCGACCGGAATATCGGGCCCATGGGATGCCGGTACCACTTTTAGAGGCAACGTCTCACTATTAGACCCTAATTCCGATCGACATCCTACCCGTAGGCCGTATCGGCGAGAGTTGCTCGTTGGGGCGGAAACCAAAGTCCCGGGTTTTATTTTCATATTGTCTATACATTGCATTCTTTTACCGTGACAACCCATCATTCGATCCGGGCTAGCTCGCCCATGGGGTGATTTTGGTCCTCTTTGACACAAGCACATCCTCGCCTCCCTGTGTTCGACTCCCAAGCCACACTACAACACCGTGCGCTTGCGGTTACAAATATCTAAACCTCCACCGGGTCCCCCGGCCATTTGCGGCTCGCAAACCGGGGGCACGTCACCGATGACCCTAAAGACCAATACGACAAGGGGAGGGGGACACTACGCCCCGACCAGGGGAGTGCACTCCGCCTCGACGGGTGGGAAGGACGCACTCCGCCACGGTCCCTGCCGGTTGCCCGCCCGTTCCCCTCCGAGCTCGCCGGACATAGCGAGCAAGGCGTGCAACCGATCGCTTGTCAACAATCAGGAGCGACCTAGCGACTCACTAGCGGCAACGCTCCTCAAACGCACTCCAACGAATCTTTGGCATGTCGGACACGACAAACAACTTAGTACAAGGACGCTACTGACACTAACGCCGCTCGACAACCTGACAAAGTGCCCTCTGGCCGCTGCGCCCCCTGACACAGTGCTTTCGGCTCTGACACCCTGACAAAGGCACCCCTTGCCGTTGCACCGTCTGACAAAAGCGTGGCTGACACGCCAGTTCCTGACATCCTCGTCCGAAGCCTCCGCTGACAGGAGGGCCAGCTCAGCACATCGAGTCAGTACGCCACGTTGGCCTCACCTAACCGCATCCGTCAGGTATAAATACCCCTTCGCCCCCATCAGAGAATGGGCTGGCAAATTAACTCTGAATCTGATTACTCACACACAAGAGTAAAGGTCTTCCATATCTTTGTTCTTCCACAACCGATAGCTCATCACGTATGGTCTACTCACTCTTAGTCCGACCTGCGTGTCTAGCCCCTGCTTTAAGCCCTATTACTAACTTAGGCATCGGAGAGGCTAAGGGTTGGACCCCAACCCAGCCTTTCTGACGAGGAGCTCCTTGTGCAGGCAAGCCTGCCGTCGCAGGTTGCGCTCAGCTCCCTCCTCCGACAGTGCGGTTGTTGGGTTACGTCCTTGTGGAATCGATTCCGTAGTCGTCCTTTGTAGTGCGTCCGACCTCGTCACTACACTCACCTGTTAAATATCCTACCCTAATCACCTCCTAATCATAACCACCGTGACCTTGGTTACCCTTAATACAAATTCATTGTACGCGGGTTTTACCCCGCAACAGTTAGGATTTTGGTTATATATTTGATCATTAATATGGTATTCTTAATGCAACAAAAAATGTAGAAGAAAGGAAGAAAAATGAAAAAAAAAGGATTGATAGAAAAACGGGTATACCGGTTAATCGGATGTGGTTACCCAAACAAAAGAGAAGTGTGTGATTCTATAGATTATATACCCTGTAGGTATAAGGGACGGGTATGGACATAGCATGGCTAAATGGGTTTGTGTCTGGAAAGTGCTAAGCCGGTCCCAAACCCAACTCATTTACATGCCTAGTTTAAAGTTGACGATTGGAAGCTTGAGACCAGATGTCTGGACTATGTTGTATAACTTAAAAAGTAAGTTTCATGTGGTAGATATCCAAGTTATTAACATTCTTTATTATTTCTTCTAAATTTGCTTTTTGCAATAAATGCAGAATCAGTGATGTGAATACTCAAGGATTTAGTCTAACAGTTTATAATTAGAGTTTTGTAATAAGTCGGACATACCTGCTCAGAATACTCAACACCGGTTGCACCGTAGGACTTGGCTATGGCCTCAATCTTTTCTTTAATGCTGACGTCGAGGGAATATAAGAATCTCATGGGCTCAGTCTGGCTCTCACATGCCCTCTGAACTGCAATACCAAGATCAACCTGCAGAACAATGCAAAAATAATAATGATAAGACCTCTGCACTACACCAAGATACATTGTTTCTATTGCACTCACTAATCACAATGGCCTTTCCAACATGGAATATAGTAAATCTAGAACACGAGTAATTCTTATCTAACCAGAGATGAATCCAAGAAAATGTTTGACACTATAATAATTTATTCTGTAATTCAAATAAATGGTTATACTAACCGCTCCTTTTCCACCATGAGCATGATGACTACAAACAACTGAATCAAAAGCACCAGCTGCCATAGACGCACTCCTCACAGCATTCATCTCTGCATCAGTATCTGTGGCAAACTTATTTATTGCAACCACCACATTTACACCGTAAGCCTTTGTGTTCTGTATATGCCTCATCAAATTCACACACCCAGCTTCAACCAGACCCACATTTTCGGACAAGTAGGCATGGTCCAGTGGCCTCCCAGCCACCACCTCAGGTCCACCCCCATGCATCTTCAGAGCTCTTATAGTCGCCACAATGATTGCACACTGAGGTACCAAACCGCTATATCTACACTTTATGTTCATGAATTTCTCTGTCCCAATATCAGCACCAAATCCTGCTTCTGTGACAACAAAGCCACCTTTTCCTACCAGTTTAAGCGCGATCTTATCAGCTACTATGGAAGAATTCCCATGAGCTATATTTGCAAAGGGCCCAGCATGTACGAGAACCGGAGTTCCTTCAAGAGTTTGCATTAAAGTGGGATTTATGGCATCTTTCATAAGAACAGTAAGAGCTCCTCCAATACCAAGATCATCAGCAGTTATCGGTTCACCTGCCTTGCTATTCCCTATGACCATTTTTCCTAGTCTCTCTCGCATGTCAGCTAGGGATGTAGTAAGGGCTAACACTGCCATGATCTCACTAGCCACGGAGATGTCAAAGCCAGTCTCTCGAACCATGCCTTTCTCCTCCGGACCTTGGCCGATTGTAATTTTTCTCAAGAAGCGGTCATTGACATCCATGACTCGTCTCCAAGTGACTGATTCAGGATCAATGTCTAGCCTGGCAAACCTTTTGACTTCATCGGGGGTAAGATCATCAGGGTTTGTTTTTGAGATACCAAGTTTCTTCAGACGGCGGAACATTACATCAGCAAAGCTCCGCTTCCCTTCTTTGTTTGGAGGGCAGAGGCGGTTGAAGAGGGCTTTGTCAGACTGGGAGGCTTCATGGAAGATTCGGGTGTCAATGGCAGCTGCAAGGAGGTTGTTAGAAGCAGTAATGGCATGAATGTCCCCAGTGAGGTGGAGATTGAATTCATCCATAGGAATGACTTGGCTGTAGCCGCCACCAGCGGCACCTCCTTTGATTCCAAAAGTTGGCCCTTGAGATGGTTGACGAAGGCATGTGACAACCTTGCAGGAAAAAAAAATAAAGCTAATTGTCATGCGATAAATCTAGACAGGACGAAGGACTTATTTTTTTGGTTTTTAAATGAAAAAGAGATCTTTGGATTTGTTCTGATACCATACTAGATGGTTAGAAGATAGCTCTAAGTGGAAGATCACAGGTATGAAACGAGGGGTGCAAAGTGCGAATGCTGGGTTTCCGTATGTGGCATCAGAATGGATAATGTCAAAAAAAATTATGTCAAATAAGCAATATTGCAGACAGTGTTGAGCAAAAGACATTTCTGGCTAAGCGCAATAATCACAAGGTCACTGAAATGTTATGAAAAGTTGAATGGGCATCCAATAGTCTAGTGCGACATTCAAAAGGAAAAACAGATAGTTGTGACTAAACTGTGAACATTCAAATTGAGATCCAATTGAAGGATTTCATGCACGAATTAGCAACAAATTTTGTCCTAAATTTCATGAGCAAGAAAAATAGGAGAACCCATGATGCCAAACTACAATGACAGGTTCATTGTTGGTATAGTGCTACATTGATGTTAAACCCAGCATGGGGAACAAAGTACCAAGTAGGCATAACAGGATGACAACCTCTGTAGGAATTGCGATAAAATGAGTTAAACATAGCTGACCTGTTAGATCATATAACATAACTAATCTTCAATCATTGAAGCCTTAATTTCCATTCTCTAATAATCATTATTCCACTAACATGGATAAACAATACAGTCTAACAAACTGGACATAGTTCCAACTTTGAAAAGTACTAGTATGACATGAAAAATCATGTATGGTCCATCTACTCCAGAATCATATAATGTTGATCAGAAGTTTTCTAAAAAGTTGCACCTGAAGGCAGCTGAACTACTGCAAAAAGGCAAGGAACTGACTTAATCTATTACTGTTTTGCTCAACAGGGTAAGCATTCGCATGTGATCTTTTTTTTTTTGGAGAACACATTCACATAGGAATTTTGTATATAATTGCACAAGGATATGGTTGAATTATATAAGCAATAAATAAGATTCCACAAAAGGCCACAAAAAAGATCATATAAAAACAATTGCACTCGAATATATATAACACCATCTCCCAAGTCCCTTCAAGTCCTTGGCATTATTGGTAAGTAAATGACTTTATATATATGTTTCCTGTTAGGACACCAACCCAAGCTCTTGAATGAGACCAATAGAGAAAGCATTTCACTTGCGAATATGATGTAATAAAGCATGTGTTGCCACATTTATGATATCTTGAATGTTGAGTAGGATTCATATCCAACAAACTTGGACGAATAACCATCTTGACAACAACTTCAAGATGGCGTAACAAACAACACTGATGAGTGTCTCACTAGCATTCCAATATTCCCTAACAAAGTAAATTTGAGGCTGGGACCACAAGTAAATTTTGACAATCTAATAGTATCAAAATTATAGATCAACCTGTGTACACTCAATTAATTTACCCCTACAATAAAACAACAAGAAAAAAGAACTCTATCTAAAAATAGGGAAATACTAATCCATTGGATCTCCAGTAACTTCATCTATGGCCTTTACAAAGATCCAACAAAGCAGAGATGCCTAATTTGGCAAAGTAGTTAGCTTTATTTGCACAAAGCCATAAAAGAAGAGGGGATATTATGGAAAAATTGAGAAAGAGTTACTAATGAGAGGAGTATGATTGTAAGGAATTGTGAATTATAATATTTATCTAACTCAGTTTATCTACAATATCTCCTTGCAAGCTTTTAATAATTGCTATACAGTCAACAATTGGAAGGGTGATGGCACACTGTTGCAAGTTTGATTGCAGTAGCACAGCTCCGCTACAAACATAACCCCAAGTATCCTAGTGTAGATTCTCTAGAATCAATGTTGCTGGCTATATCTACATCCATCCAAGCAACCAAGAACTAAGTAACACAACATCTAAAGCATAAGCACTCTCCTGAAGTCCCATGAAGCTTCTTTGATGTGGGTCATCAACAGATATACGCATTTAACACAAAGTTGTTAGCGCTTATGAAGACACAAACCAATAAGAAAGGGCTGATATGTTATGAAAGTGCTTGCAAAATAAGCATCAGGTGTTTTGTCACAAAGTGGCTGACAAATTTCATGCAATTTGTCATTGCAATCTCCCCCATGGACATGGTAGGGGAACTGTTGGGTCTGAGTCCCTTGCAATAAGTGGGTTCAACCAATTTCCATTCTCTTGAATAAGGCTCCATTAAAACTTCAATCAATTTAGTTTGCCCATATGAAATTAATTGGAAATTGACTCATACGGAATTAATTAGACAAGCAAGAAAGAGTTGTTAAGATCGTGTGTAATTAGAATAGTCCCACATCAGAAAATTGAGTAAAATGGAGGACATAAATTGAAAGTTGGGCTTTAGTAGTTTCGTGTCTGGGTTAGATAGTAACCAGCCCAGATTATGCCTTAACAAGTTTATTTCCCTAAGGGTCCCGATTTGTTGTAACACATTAGTAGTAAAGACTGGGTGTGACCCAAGGGGGACTTGGACTCCGAAGCGAGGCTATGACAAATGCCGAATTTGTACCCAAGCGACGGAGGTGTGCCACCTATGCCATTTAAGTTGTACATGTAGTACCAACCTCCACCTAGTTATTGGACAATGGTGACCTCATACGGCGTATCGTGAACCAAAGGGGGCACGTGAAATTGTGGGGGCACGGCCGGTTCGGGTCTATCAAAGGAGAAGGCGACTCGGGTCCACCCCGGGCCCGGATCGAACTTGTAGTTTCGTAACTATGAAGGGGGGTCGTTTGGTAATTTCCTATTTCGCTAACCCCCCAAAGTGAGGGCCGGCCGGCCCTAATGAGTTTTACCGAAGAATTGAATTGTGAGTTATTTTCCTTAGATCTTAGATTAATTAACAAATTGTTTTATCTTGATTTTGTAGATTAATCTAGCCTTAGATCTTTATTCTTGCAATTCGATTCTAATTTCAGATCTGCTTTTCCATATAAAAATCCTATTTTATTAGTCCACAACCCTAAAAATCCTACATTTATCCCCACAAATAGCCTTAAACGCATCAATTTGGTATCAGAGCATTAGATCCATGGCGAGCACAAGATCTATGAAGCGGATCGAACTGTTGAAAGAGAAGGTGGGGAAGCTTGAGAGCAAAATTAACGAGGGATTTAGCGAGGTGAGAAAGGAAGCGGTGGAGAGCAATTCTCAGTTGAAGGAGTTCATCCAACGAAGCGCCGAGAAGAATAGAACTCAGATGATGGACATAGTGATGATCGCGAATATAGATCTAAAGAGAGATCCAAGCCCAAAGGAGCCGCCTTTGTCAATGAGGAAAGGAAAAAAATATGATTTTTAACGAAGTGATTCCTGAAAATGTTGAAGATGAAGGCCTATACCCGCACGACCAGCGAAACGCAGCAGATCCAAAGGATTAGGAGGCCTTTCCAGCCACTTCACCGCCGTGGGGAGGATCGTCAACCACCGGTGGACAGCCACCCCCGACAGCCCATGGGGGCTCCGCCAAACCCCAGGAGGGGCGGCAGGTGCCACCTGCCCCTCCTGGGCCCTCGATGGCCCCCGGGGCAGCGGAGGAGGCCCGCCGGCCCAAAACTGGGGCCGGCAGGCCCCGCCGCCCCCTTGGGGCGCTTCGCCCGCCCCCGCGCCTCTTTTCATGGGCCGCCCGACCACCAAGGAGTCCCGTCGACTTTCCAAGGGGGCCGACAGCCCCCGACCTTGTCAGTGCCACATGGGGCCCAGTATGGGGCCCGAACAGCTCCTACGCCATATTTTCAACCATCGGTGGGTTTCGGAGCAGGTTTTCAGCAGACTGGAGGGCGACCACAGCATTTTGGAGGTCCGTCGGCTCAGCCCCCACCTTTCAGGGGTGTGACATGAGATTGGAGAGGGTTTCAGGGCACCCCTAGAGACCATCAGGCGGATTATGGGCACCCACAGGGAGATGAGAGAGGAGAATGGCAGTAGGATGGGGCAGACGGAGGCGCACGAGATCCGGCAGTGGGTTACATTCCTGACAGACCACCGGCTTTTTAGCCGAGACGTCGGGATCAGCTACATGAGAGAGGAGGCTTTGCTGGGGAGAGTCGGCTGAGGAAGTTGAAGATGCACATTTTTGGGACCGGGGACCCTGATGACTGGTTGTACCACATGGAGAGGTACTTTGAGGTGTCAGCAGTATCAGGGGAGGATTGGCTCCGAACGGTAAGAGTCTGCTTAGAGGGAGAGGCCTTGGGTTGGTTCAGGTGTACACATCAGCAGCAGCCTTTTCGGACGTGGGAGGAGTTGACCTCTTTACTGATGGAGCGGTTTGGCACAGTACAATCTGGGAGAGTTTATAAGCGGCTACTCATTGAAGCAGAAGGGAGCGTGCAATAATACATCAAGAACTTCGAGTCGCTCTGCCACCAAGTTCGAGGAGTCTCAGGTGAATCTTTAGAGGGTTGCTTTATGAAAGGGCTGAAGCCCACTGTTAGGTCCGGGCTGAGACAGCTGAAGCCCGCGGGCCTGCGAGAGATGTTGACCTGAGCTAGGATGGTGGATGACCATCAGGAGACTGAGAGGAGAGCCTGTGGGGCGTGGGGAGGCACCGCTTTTCGTGGACAGGCTCCAGTGGGAGGACAGAGAGCCGCTCCTACCCAGGGAGCCACAGCAGTTGCCGCAAGCAACAGGAACAGGAGACCAGAGCCACGGCTAGGGGGCAAGTACAGAGGATGACTGAGGCTGAGATTCGAGAAAAACGGGCGAAGGGATTATGTTTCAAGTGTGATGAGAGATTTACTCCAGGACACCGCTGTGGGGATCAGACTCTTCAAATACTGATAGTAAACGACGATGAGGACGAGGACGAAGACGATGTAGTAGTACTAGAGGCTGGAGAGGATGAGGAGCTTGAGCATCAGCACTTGGATTTGGCATAGGTATCCCTCATTTCCGTGGTGGGGTTCACACCGAACCACACCATGAAATTGGTGGGACAGGTGGGCGGCCAGGATGTAATCGTTTTAGTAGACAGTGGGGCCATCCACAATTTCATCTTCAGCAGATTGATGGGGGAGCAGCGACTGTGGCTGAGTGACACAGGGAGGTATGGAATAGTGCTGGGTACATGACAAGTGACATACAGTAGCGGCGTCTGTCGAGGTGTAATCGTGACGATACAGGGGGTGCAGATTGTCACGGATTTTCTTCCCTTGGCGTTAGGGAGCACTGATGTCATCCTGGGGATGAAGTCGCTGCAGACACTAGGAGAGACCAATACGAACTGGAAAATGCTGAGGTTAGAGTACCAGGATGAGGGGAGGACAGTGGTCTTACAGGGGGACCCCAGCCTCTGTCGTTCTTTAGTGTCCTACAAGGCCATGACACGAGCTATACACGCGGCAGGAGGAGGATATCTGGTAGAGCTACAGGCGGTGGCAGCAATAGAGCAGAGGGAGGATCACACACAGACAGTGGCACCAGAGATAGAGCAGTTGTTGAGCCAGTACGAAGATGTGTTTCAGACCCCACAGGGATTACCACCACCTCGAGACCACGAGCACGCTATTGTTCTGCGGGAGGGCCATTGTTCTGCGGGAGGGCGTGTCCCCCATCAGCGTGCGGCCCTACAGATACCCCCAGGTGCAGAAAGATGAGATCGAGAGGTTAGTAGAGGACATGCTACAGGCATGGGTGATTCAGCCGAGTGTGAGTCCATTTTCCAGCCCAGTTTTGCTGGTAAAGAAGGAGGTTTTGTGTGGACTACATGGCTTTGAATAAGGAAACTGTCCCCGATAAGTTTCCCATTCCGGTGATCGATGAGCTTCTTGACGAGCTCCATGTGGTTGCTTGTTTTTCCAAAATCGATCTCAAGTCAGGTTATCACCAGATACGGATGAGAGCATCTGTCGTGCCCAAGACTGTCTTTAAGACTCATGAGGGACACTATGAGTTCCTCGTCATGTCGTTTGGCTTGACGAACGCTCCAGCGACATTCCAGATATTGATGAACAAGGTGTTCCGGCCCTACCTCCGGAAATTTGTCCTGGTATTCGTCGACGACATCCTAAGATACAGTCGCAGTGTGGAGGAGCATGTGGGGCATCTGCAGGCAGTGTTACATGAGCTATAGGACCAGCAGCTTTGTGCTAATAAGAAGTGCATGTTTGGTCAGCCACGTGTGGAGTATTTGGGGCATATCATCTCAGCTGAGGGGTGGCGACAGACCGGGCCAAGATTGCAGCGATGTTAGACTGGCCGTTACCCACCACACTACGAGGCCTGCGGGGCTTCTTGGGCCTGACAGGATACTACAGGAAGTTTGTCCAGGGGTACAGTTCGATTGCATGGCCACTTGCAGAACAGCTTAAGAATGACAACGTCCACTGGGGCGAGGATGCCACCCGGACATTTGAGGCCCTGAAGCAGGCGATGACGACCGTATCGGTTTTGGCACTACCAGATTTCAGCATGCCCTTTGTGATAGACACTGACGCTTCAGGGTATAGGTTGGAGGCAGTGCTGATGCAGGATCAGAGGCATATTGCATATTTCAGCCAGACTCTGTGAGCACGAGCGAGGCTGAAATCAGTATATGAGCGTAAATTGATGGCGATCGTGCTCTCGATCCAGAAATGACGACCTTGTTTATTGGGGAGAAAATTTATAGTGATGACCGACCAGATGAGTCTGAAATATTTGTTGGAGCAGCGCATGGTCACAGAAGAGCATCAGAAGTGGCTCTTCAAGCTGGTCCATTACACATTCGAGATACAGTACCGACCAGGTTTGGAGAACAAGGCGGCAGATGCCCTGTTCCGCAGAGAGGAGCCAGCAGAGATTACGGCCATTTTCGTACCGGTCCTCCAAAAGTGGGAGCCGTTGAGTAGAGAGATTGAGGCCGATACAGGCTTAGCACATATACGGGAGGCACTGCAGCAGGGTTTAGCGGAATTTCCGATGTACACCATAAGTGGGAAGCGACTACTTTACCAGGGGAGACTGGTGATTCCCAGGGGATCCACACATATTCCGTTGATATTTCAGGAGTTCCACTGCAGCTCCATTGGAGGACATTCATGGATACAACAGACCTACAACAGGATGTCTATGGAGCTGTACTGGCCAGGCATGAAGAAAGACATTGCTAAGATGATAGCAGAGTATGACGTCTGCCAGCGTCACAAGTACATAGCAATGGCACCGGCGGGACTTCTACAGCCATTGGCCCTTCCTGAGAAAGTTTGGGAGGATATCAGCATGTACTTCATTGAGGGGCTACCACGATCGGAGGGCTACAATTCCATATTGGTGATGGTGGATCGACACAGCAAGTATGCCCACTTCGTGCCGTTGAGACACCCCTATACGGCCGTAACAGTAGCTACAGCTTTTATGCGGGAGGTGGTCCGCCTGCATGGTTTCCCTGCCTCCATAGTATCCGATCGAGACAAAGTATTCATGAGCAGTTTTTGACAGGAGCTGTTCAAGGTTCAGGGGACCAAACTGAGGAGGAACACAGCCTATCACCCACAGACAGACGGTCACACTGAGGTGGTGAATAGGAGTGTGGAGACCTACTTAAGGTGTTTTGCTTCGGATTCACCGAAGCAGTATGTCATGTGGTTAGCATGGGCAGAATACGGGTATAACACATCTTACCACTCGGTAGCTCAGAGTGCTCCTTTTCGGATTTTGTATGGGCGGGACCCGCCACAGTTGATCCACTACATTAAAGGTACCACCCCACGTGTCACATGTAGAAAAGCATCTGGTCGGTCATCATAGAAAAGCAGGACAAGTATTTGGAGGAGCTGAAGAAACATTTGCTGCGGGCCTAACAGATCATGAAAGCTAAAGCTGATAAACACAGGAGAGATGTGCAGTTTGTCGTGGGCGATCGGGTTTACCTTAAGCTCCGGCCTTACAGGCAGAAGACTTTGGCCCATCGGAGCAATGAAAAGTTGGCGGCCTGCTACTATGCGCCATTCGAGATTACCGCTCAGACAGGGAAGGTGGCGTACCATTTGCTTTACATCCACCATTCACCCAGTATTTCACGTTTCACAGCTGCGGCGAGCCATTGGAGACCATACTCTATCGCCTACCCTGCCTCCCACCCTGACAGATGACATGGAGGTGCTGCGTGAGCCACAGGAGCTGACTGGTGTTCGACAGGCCGCAGATGGGACACAAGAAGTGCTGATCAGATGGAGAGGACTGTCGGACTATGATGCTACATGGGAGCCATGTGCAGTGATACGAGACCAATTTCCAGAATTCCACCTAGGTTGCACTTTGAGGGTAGTGATGCAATGCGGCATGAACCAGAGGGGTGCTAGAAATTAATGGGGCACGGTCGGTTCGGGTCTATCAAAGGAGAAGGCGACTCGGGTCCACCACAGGCCCGAGGTCGAACTTGTAGTTTCGTAACTACGAAGGGATGTCGTTTGATAATTTCCTATTTCGCTAACCCCCCTAAAGTGAGGGCCGGCCGGCCCTAAGGAGTTTTACCGAAGAATTGAATTGTGAGTTATTTTCCTTAGATCTTAGATTAATTTACAAATTGCTTTATCTTGCTTTTGTAGATTAATCTAACCCTAGATCTTTATTCTTGCAATTCTATTCTAATTTCAGATCTATTTTTCCATATAAAAATCCTATTTTTATTAGTTTACAACCCTAAAAATCCTACATTTATCCCCACAAATAGCCCTAGACGCATCATGTCCCTCTCGTTAAGTGAGAGGTATTTTGATGCAATCTAGGGTTTTGAGAAAATAAAGATGAGATTTTTATAAAGTGGAAAGGGAAAAAGATGGAATTTTTATAGAGTGAAATCTGAAAATAAGGGGATAATTGGCCACAATTCGAGAGGATGCCTCTCTCCTCGCCTTTCCTTCGAGACGAAAGCTTAAATCGCACTGCTAGGGTTCGTGGACAATAAAACAATAGTCTTCACAAAATAATCAAGATGGAGACTACCTAGCCAGTCCTAGCTATAATAAAGAGAAATTTATAGAAAATTACAAATTTACGAAAAAGCCCCTAATTACTCAAAATTACAAAAATACCGCCAAAGATCTGAAAATTCCGAAAATGCCTTTGTTGGGCCTAAATGCAAAACACATCATTACTTTGTCCCCCCGAAAAAACATGTCCTCAAGATGGTGTCGTGAAAATCATGTGCTCACTAATCCAGCTAGAGGTTCTCGTCCCCTCCCGTCTCTTTCTAATATACTATCTGGCCTTCTTCATTTTCAATGATCAGCATCTCTAGAGCATGATCCTTACAATGATGTCATGATCTGTACTTCTCACCACAGCGAAAACAGAGTCCCTTGGTGCGTTGTAGTCCTCGAAGTTTATAGCGCAAGCGTACGGTTTAGTTATAGAGCTATACAGGTCGTTCACTTGGAGGCATTTGTTGAGTAATGATTTTCTTCAAAGTTTATTAGCTACGCGGTCAAGAATGTGGCTAAGTAATGTGGATGCTAAGGGAAGATATCAATATGAAAATGCTCTAGGATCGAGGTATCACCATTATTGGATAAAAGCTAGGATTGAATTGGATTTGATCGGTTGTTGAATTCATGGGCTATGAAGAGGTTGTCTAACCTAAGGGCATTCTCCTACACCCACTTCCGTGATTTAATGATAGGATATTCACTTATACTATCCCTACACCCCACTTCCGTGATGCTATTATAGGTCTACCTACCACATACCGAAGCCAACTCTCATTGGTGCACCGCTATACGATAAGTGCATTACGTCCAACAAATGTCATCAATCTTCCTCCATGCCACTCCCGTGGATAAGATTCGGGTCTATTCCCCGTCTATTCTAGGAGGGCTCTAATCCACGCCCAACTCCTGTCAGTCACATGGATAGTATGAATTGATGTAGGGATTGAAAACCCGAGATTAGTCATATCTACCGCCATCGACTAATCTATTTACCCACGAGAGGGGAGATCAATGTGCATCAACAATAATCATCCTAACATATCCCTAATCTCCAATTATGCAACTACATATCAATTCCTATCAATTCATGGCCAAATCCAATAGGGTTCAACCCATGGCCCTAGATGTGCGACTACTCACGATCCATCGATAGAAACGCAATCAAAATCATCAATTGAATCATCATGGCAATGTAAATGGAATAGAGATTGACAATCAAATAATCCGCAATGAAAAGAATTCAGAAAAGCTAATTCTATTGCAAAATTGAGAAGCAAAATCCAAAAGAACAAAAGAGTTATGAAAAGTTGCAGAGAATAATCACTGAATACACATGAAATTCCTCTGATAAACCCCTGAAAAGGTACTGTAAAATGCGTCGTCTTCATCAGAGGAAGAAGAATAATATATACACCCCACATAAATTCCCAAAAAGCCCCAAAAAGCCCCTTGACGGCGTTCAGAAACCCTCAAAATCCTCTATCAACACGGACGCGTCGCTCGCAAAATTGATTTCTGCTTCTCTGTCTAATATCGACGTGACCACATGGAAATCCACGCTAAATGCATCGTTCAATGATTCAGCTCTTCAAAACCTACATCTAAATGGCCGCGTGGACGACCGTTTGGAGTCTGCAGCTTCTCGGTGCGACGCGGTCGCGTCGTCTGCCAAACGACCACGTCGAAGTCGATTTCTTCTCATCTTTTTCGATTGGCGACACGATTGCTACATCTTCTCACGCGAGTATGTCGATGCCTCTTGCTGCTCTTTGGGTTGTCCTAGTGACGTGACCGCATGGATAAGTCACGCGGTCGCGTGTATCATTGTTTCCTTCTCTTTTTCTTGGCTTTTTGGGCTCTCGTTCGCTTCTCGCTTTGCTCCATTGCTTTGACTCTAGAATCCCGAAATCCTTTATTTGCACCTGCAATATACACAAGGGACCCAAAAGTAAAAAGAAACTAAAATGGAGATGGAGTGGAATGTGGGATGAAATGGTGTGATATGCATATGAATAAAGCATAAAATACATATATAATGAGCACTCATCATGCGCCTTTGCTGGATTTCCGTTTCTGTGAGCCGTTTACGCATACAGACTGATTGAAGCTCGATGTCCTTCCCATGGCCGGATTGTAGCCCTCCTGATGGCACCTTCTCCTCCCCCGTCTCTACCTGCCTTCGAGAAGTGGATCCGCTCCACGTTCCCTTGGCCCACCGCTCCTCTGCCAGCCTATCCTCCACTATCCTGGTCAGTCGCATCTTGTCTAATAGCCTCTTGGACCTCTGTATGTGTAACTCTGTCCATATGTTAGGTTTGAGTCCTTTCATGAAACATCTTCCAATGACTCTCCTGACACTCCGCGAACTCGTTCCGTCAGCATCTCGAACTTCCTGATATACTCTCTAACCATTCCCTCTTGCCTCATAGCGTAAAGCTGCTCATATAGGTCGCATCCTTGCGTCTCAGGAATCGGTCTAGTAGGCATTCTTTGAATTCCCCCACCAGCGAAAAGGCAGATGATGTTGTCTCCACATGTACCAAGGTAGTGCCTCCCCCTCCAAACACACCCCAACGGCCATTAACCACTCGCCTCAAAAATCTACGATGCCTCAAAATACCGCTTTGCCATGTAGATCCACCCATCTGGGTCCTTTCCCTCAAAGATATGCATCTTCAATTTTCTAACCATGTTCTCTGCTGTAAACCCCAATTTCTCCTCTTCCCGGATGATGGTCGTGGCGTCGTGGCTGGGGATGATAATGTAAGTCATAGTAGTCTACTGCTGTGGCCATGTCCTCTCCATCGTCATCCTCCCAGTCAGCCTCTCCCTAATTGGCTCCTCCATCCCCGAAGTCCCTACGATCATCCTCGTAATATCTGATGTAATCTTTGTACTCTACATTAAGCCCTGGAGGTCCCTCCGTCGAAAGCAGCACCAAAATTCTCCCATGGATCCTCAAACCCCTCGTCGAAGCTCAGGCGCTGCCAGAAGTGTCTGGCACCTCTCCTTGGGGCCGCCAGGGGCTCAGGATTGCCCCGGCGGCCTTGCTACAGGTAGCCGGGGGCCCGGCATCCCCGTGGGGGCTTCGTTGGGCCCTAACAGCCTGCCAGGGTCCCGCGAGGGTCCTGGCAAGGTCGCCAGGGCTCAGCGAAGCCATGGCGGCCGCCAGGGGCTCGCAGAGTCCCTAGTAAACCGCTAAGGTGACGACGTTGCCCTGGTGGGCCTCCAGGGAGACGTGAGGCTCCTGGCGGCATTGTAGGGGCATGTCGCCCACCTGTTCATCCCTCGAAACTCACGTGGTCTTATGTCGCGTTGTCGTGCCTCCTTGCCTCCTCCGAAAACTTGATCTACCTCGTCCGACTCCAGATCTACATATGAAAGTAGTCCTTCATAAAAAGATTCTAATATGCACTTTACATTCGCTAAAGTCTTCGCCTTTTCTTCAGGATCTAGAGCTTCGGCTATATCTGATTTGAATGACTTGAACAACGCAGCAAAGTTTTAATTTAATTTAGGGCTTCCATAACCTGCAAAAATCTCAGATTCATCTCTGCCTCTTGATCCGATATGCTTTTCTTGATCTCCTTGATTTCGCCGTCGAACTTCTCTTCCAACGCGTCGATCTTATCTTTGGATCTCATTGTCGTTATGGATCGTCGTGCTCTAATATCAATTTGATGCGATCTATGGTTTTAAGAAAATATATATATGATTTTTATATAGTGCAAAGGGAAAGATGGAATTTTTATAGAGAGAAATCTGAAAATAAGGGAATAACTAGCCACAATTCGAGAGGATGCATCTCTCCTAGCTTTTCCATCGAGCCGAAAGCTTAAATCTCCCAGCTAGGGTTCGTGGACACCTAAAACAATAGTCTTCACAAAATAATCAAACATGGAGAACCCCCAGCTGCCCTAGCTCTAATAAAGAGAAAAATACATCAAATTGCAGATTTACGAAAAAGCCCCTAATTATTGAAAATTACAAAAATACCTCCTACGATCTGAAAATTCTGAAAATGTCCTTGATGAGCCTAAATGCAAAACACATCATATTTTTAGCCCATTTAGATCTTGTGGGTGCATCACACATCAACCGGGGAGACTATTAAAGTCATGGGTGATTAGAATAATCCCACATCATAAAGTTGAGCAAAAATGGATGCTATATTTTTTAAAATTGGGTACAAACCTACAAGCTTAAGCTAGCCTAGAGTATGTCTTCACTCCATCTCCCCAATGGGCTGAATCTGTCGTCGCCAGAGTTTGTTTTCCGCACCATTCGTTCCTCATTCCAAGAGTGAAGTTATGTATTAGTACTTGATAGAGAGATAGGGAGGGAAAATCGAGTATGGTTTTTACAAACAACTCATCATGGTTTGATTTGTTCAACAATTCCACACCATGATGCCAGTTTACATTCATCAGGTCATTTTGATTGAGTCAAGAGGTGTTCTATAAAAGTGTTTTTTGGTTACAAGCGTCATGACTCATGTCTCTTTTTTACTTGTCCATTTATTTGTTTGAACCTTAAGTTTACTGGTGCTTTACGAGGAGGTTGTGTTTCTTACTCAGTGAAAAGATCTCTCCCTCTTGAATAGTGAATATAGACTTAAAGTATGGACATACCACCTTTATATGTGGTGACCATTTGGTTGCTCTTGGTTGATTTTTATTCCGCATTTCAGATCCACCATAGCCTCACAAAGACCAAGGATTGGGGCTCTGTATTTGTTCCTAATCAGTTTTTAACAGCAATGTCAAACTTTGCTAGTACGGTGACTCAATACCCTAGCATCCCTGAACACTTCAAACTTTCCAGTTTTTGCCCACATGTTGTCAATACTATAGCATGGCTGCTTATAAAAATTCTCGCTTTCTACAAAAATGTCCACAAAGATTCCTGGAAAGTTTTGGCAGCATGCCAAGAAAGACGTGTAGCCAAACCCAAGGTTAGTAAAAAGACTCCATATAACGCACAGTCAGCACAAGCAGAGATCTACAAGCATGGTCCTTATTACCCCTTGGGCAACAGTAAAGTCATGGGACATTAACAAAGAAGATGGCCTTAGGTGAGCTGGATGGATAGGAAAGAATCATACAGCTAACCCCAAAGATCATTCAGAGACCAAATCGGATGGATATGCATGTTTTCTTATAGTTAATTGACCGCAGAAAGAAGTCAAAAACTTAGTGAATACTAACAAGCTGACCAAAGAGAAAATTACAGACAGGATGTTATACACGATAGGGCTTGTGTTGAATTTTGGTGATTCAACTCTTTCACACCATATGCCTAGGTCGCTCGGTCGAGCGTGCAAGTCGCTCGATCCAGCTGGAGGCTTTGAGCTGAGGACTAGCCAAGTAGCCCATTTACTCAATTGAATACTCTACCACTCAACCGAGTTACTGTCCGCTCGCTCGAGTGGTTTGAGCACTCGACCAAGTGAATTAAGCTCAAATTTTACAGAGAGTTGGCATTTTTTGAAGCTCTACAGAAATCGTCAACTCAGTCGAGCGAAGTTGACGCTCGACCGAGCATCATGCTTTTCCACCCCAGTGGTAGCAGCAGCGAAGATACCGCTCGGTCGAGCGTTGAACTCACTCGACCGAGCGGCGTGGGACCAGGCGATTTCAATCGACGGCCCAGATGATTTCCAACCTGTTTTGGGAGCCCTATTTAATCTAAAGTGTTGATTAGATTAGGGTTAATGGTTTTTTCGAGATCTGGAGCCAGAGGGAGCTGCCGCCGCGGCCATTGAAGAGTTTTTTGTCGGGAGAATAGGGTTAGGAGTTTGTTTGTGACGTATAATGATTCTCTTCATTGCTCCTTTGATTTCTTTTTCTTTTTTGAGTGAGTTTGTAAGGGATTGCGCTTTCAGCCAAGTTATTACTCACGTGAGCGGAAGAGAGATTGTAACCGTTTGTGAACCTCTCTGATAGTGGAATCATCTCGGAATTGTTGGACGTAGGTTGTGCACAACCGAACCAATGTAAACTCTTGTGTGTCTGCGATTGATTTGATTATGTTGTCGTTCTTCATTTGCTACTTTATTTTGTAAGGTCGTATGGATTTTGTTGGATTATTTGAGAATCTATCTTTGCTAGTCCTAAATTCCTAATCAGCTTTTAGGATTGGTTGGTTTTCGCACGGATCTCAATTTGGTTCGTCATTTATTCCCAACAAATGGTATCAGAGCTTGTATTCTTTTGTGAAGTAAGTTTGTGGCGAAGATGGTTTCATTAGCAACATTGAACATTGAGAAGTTTACTGGTCGGAATGATTTTCATATCTGGCAGACGAAGGTGAAGAATGTTCTGATGCAGACAGGGTGTTACCAAATCGTACTCGATGAGGCAAATATCGATAAGAAAGTGAAGGAATCCGTTAGGGCTGAGAGGGAGAGGAAGGCTTACAGTGCGATTCAGTTGTCGTTGGCAGATAATGTTCTGAGAGAAGTCTTGGATGAAGCTACGGCGTCTCATATCTGGAAGAAGCTTGAGGGACTGTATATGAAAAAGTCATTCACGAGTCGTCTCTATTTGCTTCATCAGCTGTATACTCTCAAGATGAGTCTGGATCTGCAGTGAAGGATCACATGGATGAATTGAACCGAATAGTGCTATCGAAGATGAACAGGTTGTCATCTTATTATGTTCATTGCATGAGGAGTTTAACCAGTTTGTTTGATCGATGATTTATAACCGAATGACTCTCACCGTGGAAGAGGTGAAGGTGACGCTTCACACCGAGCAACTTTGTGGCAAGGTTCAAGGTAGAGACCATGTGAGTAACCGTGAAGAGGCACTACATGTGAGAGGTCGACAGGAAAGGAAAGGATGTCACAAGAAGCACAATGATCGCTCCAAGTCGAAACATTCGCAAGATAGGTTTGTGAAGATCACATGCTACAATTGCCAGCAGAAGGGCCATTTTGCGAACCGGTGTCCTAACAAGAATAGGAAAAAAGGCAATGATACACATAAAGAGTCTGGTTCAGCATCGTTGGGGATAGATGATATGCACATCCATGATGAAGGTAGAGATCGTGAGATGTTTGCAGCAGGGATTGCAGGTGAAACAAACATTGCATGGCTTATGGATAGTGGGTGCTCATACCATATGACTCCGCATAAGAGTTGGTTCACGACATACCGTCCCAAGGAAGATGGAGGATCAATCCTCATTGGAAATAATACAATGTACAAGACTGCATGTATTGGAACTGTCCGGATCAAGATGCATGATGGCATAGTGCTACACTAGCTAATGTGAGGCATGTCCCAGATCTGCGAAAGAGTCCAATCTCCATAGGCATTTTGGATGATGCCGGATGCAAGTCGGTCTTTGAGCAAGACCAATTGAGAGTATCGAAAGGAGCCATGGTTGTAATGAAGGGAATGAAAGTGGGAAACTAATATGTCCTTCAAGGTACCACAGTGGAAGGAGATGCAAACATTGGCGCTACTAGCTCAAGTTCCGATGATTCAGCCAAGTTGTGACATTATCGTTTGGGTCATCCATGTGACAAAACCCTTGATGTACTTCGGAGGGGAAAGTTGATTGATGTTACAAATGAGAGCGTGGAGTTCTGGAATCATGTGTGTACAGAAAGAAGACAAAGGTGCAGTTCAACACGGGAAAGCACACTTGCAGGAGACCACTTGACTATGTTCACACAGATGTGTGGAAACCGTGCCTGGAGCCGTCAAGAGGAGGAGCTAGATACTTAGTCCTTTTCATAGATGACTACTCTCGCAATGTCTGGATGTACTTGACGAAGTCGAAGGACCAAGACATTTGAGTTCTTTAGAGAGTGGAAGACCATGGTAAAAAAGCAAACCGGAAAGCATGTGAAGGTGCTTAGGTCCGACAATGGAGGTGAGTATACCTCAAGGGAATTTAGGAATTTCTGCAAATTCCATGGGATTCACCGTCATTTTAGCACACCAGGAGATCCGCAGTCGAATGGTGTGGTAGAGCGAATGAATAAGACATTGCTAGAGCGAGTGCGATGCTTGAGGCACTCAGCCGGTTTGGGGAAGAAATTTTGGGGAGAGATTCTCACCATTGCTGTGCACATCGTGAACAGAGTTCCGTCGGTGGCTATTGGTTACAAGATTCCTGAAGAGATGTGGAGTGGTGAAGCTGAAGATTATTCTTACTTGCGCATTGTGGGCTACCCGGCGTATGTGCACGAGAGGGACGACAAGTTAGATCCAAGAGCAAAGAAGTATATCTTTCTTGGATATGGCCACGTCGTCAAGGGATATCGCTTATGGGATCCAGAGGGTCAGAAAGCGATTGTGAGCCGACATGTCACTTTTGATGAGGATGCAATGCTCAGGACGGAGCATTCTCATTCAAAAGAGGACACGTCAGCAGAGAAGATATTGACAGACATTGTCAACTTTCCAGTCCAGCCCACTCAGCGACGAGGCAAAGAGTTGATGGTCGACGTCCCAGTTGAAGGACGGGATGAGGTCCTTGTTGAGGACCATGTGCATACACCCGGTCCATCTTAGGTTCGCGTTGACACTTATGCAGATGATGAAGGAACACGGAAATCTAAGAGGGTGAAGAAGACACCCGAGAGATTTGGATCATGGGACTATGTGGGATATTCTTTTGATGACATGGTGTCATATGCACTCAACCTAGAGCATGAGGAGCCGGCGACATATGGCGGAGCCATAGACTCAGGAGATACCGCTCAGTGGCAAGGAGCTATGGAGGAGGAGATGGAGTCATTTCATCGCAATGACACTTGGGAGTTGGTGTCGTTACCCAGCGAGAAGCGTGCCATTGGATGTCGTTGGATTTACAAGGTAAAAGAGAGCTCAACCCAAGATGGCAATGATGTCGGATACAAAGCGAGACTGGTGGCCAAGGGGTTCGCACAAAGGAAAAGAGATGACTACAACAAGATATTCTCATATGTTGTGCGACAAACATCCATTCGGGTATTGTTGGCACTAGTGGCTGGCATAAATATGGAGTTAAAGCAACTCGATGTGAAGACCGCATTTCTGCATGGAGATCTTAATGAAGAATATACATACAACAGCCAGAAGAGTTTAGAGTTGAGGGGAAAGAAAATTTAGTCTGCAGGTTAAAAAAATCGTTGTACAGGTTGAAGCAGTCACACAGGCAGTGGTACAAACGATTTGACAGCTTCATGATGGGAGTAAGCTTTGAGAGGAGCATCGCGGATAAGTGTGTGTATGTACGCACGCTAGAGAATGGCATGAAGATCTATTTGTTGCTCTACGTGGACGACATGCTTATTGCTTCCAATCGCATGTCTGAGGTGAGGAAGCTGAAAGCGAAGCTGGGTCAAGAGTTCGACATGAAGAACTTAGGGCCCTCAAAGAAGATTCTTGGAATGGAGATTTTCGAGATAGGAAGCGACATGAGCTCAGATTGTCACGGCATGGATACATTCAGAAGGTGCTGATCCTTTTGGGATGGAAGGCGCGAAGTCCGTGTCAACACCGCTAGGAGCTCATTTTCAACTGTCGGCAACACAGTCACCAAGCACTAAGAATGAGAAGAAATATATGTCTCAGGTGCCGTATGCGAGTGCAGTAGGGAGTTTGATGTACGCGATGGTTTGCACACGTCCAGATATTGCACAGGCCGTGGGAGTGGTTAGCAGGTATATGGCCAACCCAGGAAAAGAGCATTGGCAGGCCGTCAAGTGGATTCTGAGGTATCTGCGAGGCACAAATAGTGTTGGGATTCTCTACGGAAGAGGAGACGAAAAGGTGCTAACGGGATATTGCGACAGTGACTATGCAAGAGACAGGGACATGCGGCGATCTACCACAGAGTATGTGTTCACTTTGAGCACTGCCGCGGTATCGTGGAGGTCGGTCCTACAATCTATGATTACGTTATCGACCACAGAGGCCGAGTTGATTGCAGCAGTAAAAGCTGTAAAGGAGGCCAAGTATCTGAGGAGTCTGCTTAGAGATTTGGGGGTCCCGCAGAGTTTTTCACAAGTGTACTGTGACAGCCAGAGTGCCATTCATCTGGCAAAACACCAGGCATACAGTTCGAGGACGAAGCACATTGAGGTGCGAGATTCCTTACTAGAGTTGGAGAAGAAGGAAGTGGAGCTTCAGAAGATCCCGACTGAGAAAAATCAAGCAGACATGTTTACGAAGCCAGTGCCCGTTGGCAAGCTCCAGGTGTGTTTGGAGTTGATCTCCTTGTTAGCTTAGGTGGCGCCAGAGGGCGCTTATTCCGAGATGATGATGAAACTCAGAGAGAATGTCATGGCGAGCAGCGTAGACGTACAAGAGCTTGTGTAAAGATATTTAAATCAAGATAGAGAGTTGAATTTTGATGATTCAACTCTTTCACACCATATGCCCAGGTCGCTCGGTCGAGCGTGCAAGTCGCTCAACCGAGCTGGAGGCTTTGAGCTGAGGACTAGCCAAGTAGCACATTTACTCGATCGAGACTCTACCACTCGACCGAGTTACTGTCCGATCGGTCGAGTGGTTTGAGCACTCGAGCGAGTGAATTAAGCTTAAATTTTACATAGAGTGGGCATTTTTTGAAGCTCTGCAAAGATCGTCAACTCGATCGAGCGAAGTTGACGCTCGACCGAGCGCCATGCTTTTCCACCCCAGCGATAGCAGCAGCGAAGAGATCGCTCGGTCGAGCGTTGAACTCGCTCGACCGAACGGCGCGGGGCCAGGCGATTTGAGTCGACGGCCCAGATGATTTCCAACCTGTTTTGGGAGCCCTATTTAATCTAAAGTGTTGATTAGATTAGGGTTAATGATTTTTTTGAGATCTGGAGCCACAGGGAGCTGCAGCCTCCGCCATTGAAGAGTTTTTTGTCGAGAGAATAGAGTTAGGAGTTTGTTTGTGAAGTAAAGTGATTCTCTTCATTGCTCATTTGATTTCTTCTTCCTTGAGTGAGTTTGTGAGAGCTTGCGCTTTCAGCCAAATTATTACTCACGTGAGCGGAAGATAAATTGTAACCCTTTGCGGACCTCTCTGATAGTGGAATCATCTCGGAATTACTGGACGTAAGTTGTGCGCAACCGCACCAGGGTAAACTCGTGTATGTCTGCGATTGATTTGATTATTTTTGTTCTTCATTTGCTACTTTGCAAGGTCGTATGGATTTTGTTGGGTTATTTGAGAATCCATTTTTGCTAGTCCTAGATTTCTGATCAGCTTTTAAGATTGGTTGGTTTCCGCACGGATCTCAGTTTGGTTCGCCATTTATTCCCAACTGCTTGTATATGCTGCAACTTCTACAGAAATGCTGCTGGAAATTCCAGCTCCAATGTACACATTACACCAGCAATGATAGTCAAGACCTATGTTGCATGGACATGGATATGTTGACAGTGGGATGACATAGCATGGTGACACATAAGGAAATTCTATAAAACATATTTAAAATAGAAGTGTCACGTCTTACATATGAGTCCGGCATGCATGTCTGACACGATGCAACTCCATGGATGAAGTAAACGTGCTATACTAGATCAAGACAGATGACAGCTATAACATATATTTGATTGTGTTGCTCCCGATATTAAGCTAATGAATGAGGCCAAATTCTTCATCCAATGAAAACCAAGTTGCTAGTTGGCAATGGCTGAAAGATGAGAGAATTTTCAACTAATAGGCAAGACAAATGATTCTAGCTATAAATAAGAAATTCCAGAAAAGAACATTGAAGCAAACTGATCAGCTATGAATCTATGATTGTAACTTATGAGGCCTTTAAAATTATTCACTTGGAGATTTGGTGGATCGAAGTGAATTGGTAGACTAAAGTTGGCATTAATCACTAGTGACACTTATAATTACTGTCCTTTTTCACATTCATTGTTTTTTAAAATATATTTTACTCAAAGCAAACAAAACTCCGAAGAATTGGAACTGCTCCATCTCCACCATAAGTATACATGGCAATTGATACTCATTAGCACAATAACACCAAGATGAATAAAGGAGTATGAAAAGCTGAAAAAATGCTCATTTCAACTCATTATGACACCAAAGGACTTTGTTTCTGATAGGAAACTCTAGTGTTTTGGTGTAAGAAATTTAGGGATTTATGGGAAAAGAAGATTTTTATAGATCAAAGAGGAAATTCAAGATAAGTGCTGCCAATTAAAGAGAAAACTGCTCTCATAGCCTTTGATTCGAGATAAAGGCCTAATTGTCCAAGATTTAAACTAGACTACCCATATTCTCTTCTACTCTTTATTTTCTTTTCAAATTCAACATATCCCCCTGGCTCTAATTCCTCACTCACTATATATAGAACTAATTTGTCCAAAATTACAAAAATGTCCCTAGGGCCCAAAATTACAAAATTGCCATCGCACCCTCATTCTCATCAGTTTCCTTGAAAGACAAACTAGCTACATTAGCCCACACTACAAAGGGAAACAACTTTAGCCCATACTCCGGAGGGAACAGCTTTGTGACAAAAGCCTCCTATATATCCAACAAAGGAAACGAAGTTTCCTAGATGCTCTACAAGCAACAAGTTCTATGAGTGGAAGTATCACATTTAACAATATCCTCGAGAAATGCCTCCCCCCCCCCCAACCCCACCCCCCCCCCCCCCCCCAACCCCACCCCCCCCCCCCCCCCAAAAAAAAGGCACCGCATGAGACCGTTTTAATAAGGAGATGATGATTTTCATGACCCCAAAGGCAACACTAAACGATAATTTAAAAGGGACCTCCCAAACTCCACTAAGGAACCAACAAATCCTGAAACATCCGCCCACTATATTCTCAACAAAACAACAATTCCAGTTCCTCATCGATTACAAATAAAAACATAATAATTCAAAGTCATCACCTTGCATACCTGACAAACTAGAGCTCAAGTAACCCAACCCAGAATTATCATTGCAAAAATTACTCATGAAACCAATTTTAGCATGCACGTCTCTGAAATCGCAACAAATCAGATCCAAAACACTCACTTCACATGGTAACAAAAACAAAGAGTTAAAGTTAGTACCTGCTTACGTAGAAAATCTGCTTGGAAGAGCACAGGCCCTAAGAAACACCCTCAAACAATGTTAAATGGGAGTACGCTAAGGCTCAATACCTTAAAAGTTAAGATGCCTCGTAGGTGCTAGTTGCAAAGAACTCTAAATAAAGCCTAGTTAACATTTTTGATGAAGTAATAGACATAAAAACTCCATAGTTCACATGCTTCACCAAGAAAACTAGTATAGGTGGCCTCAAACTCACTTGGACCATTACACTAACCAAGATCATCATACAGGAAACAGGAAGTTTGATAGTTGATAACAACCAAATACAAGATTATTTCAGTGGATAATTGAGACATGTAAAGGAAAGTGATAAAAAATCACTAAGAAAAAGAAACAGAACATGCAAATGTATTTTTTTTTTGTGATTTCCCAAGACCTGTACATGCATATTTGGATATAGTAAGAAGTTTCACAAAGCTGTGAAAAGTATTCACCAATTGAAAAACACTTCTACTGTGACACTGTAACATGACTTAGGACTCCCAAAGTCGACACAAATCAATCAAAGAACATCCATTTTTAACAGTAATTAAATCAATAAATCGCCATCGAGAAAAGAGTAAGTACCAAGACACTATAAGGTCATCAACAAAATCCCAAAAAAAAATCAATGAAATGAAACCGTGTTTGCATCATTGTGCATTTCTCGAATATACAACAAGAGATCATTATACTAACCATCATAAGCATTGTGTTCCCCCTTGCACGGGATGATTATATCTAGAATTTCTTTTCATTTGGTTTTTCACTAAGTCTTTACAGATGGATATCAACTTGAGGCAAACCCTCTACACAAAAGCCCTGATTAAGTCAACCATGACGAGCCATGTAAGAACATTGAACCAAGAAGGAGCTCCAGGAGCCCTCAAATATGAGTACACAAAGAGTCAATGGAAACTTTCACGCAAGGGCTTATAATACATCAATAAAGAAAATGATATCCCAAACAATGGAAACTTTCACACAAGGGCTTATAATACATCAATAAAGAAAATGATATCCCAAACAATCAAACGCATCAGATTGCATTAGCCGTCTGATTAAGGCGATTAAGACAGCTGAGAGCTGGCAACTTTCGTGAGAAGCTCCCAATGTTCAGCATTTGACCCAACATGCTCATATAACAAACTCCTCGAGACACAAATATATCCACTTTCCGCACTTTTCAATAGAGTAAAATCACTCAGAAAGAGTACAAAATGTATGCGGGTTCTTGAAATTGAAGTAACGAAGACCACAACTTCCATTTGAGCAATCCACAAACAAGCAAACAGAAAGACAACTCCAGTTTCTCTAATGATACGACCCTCCCAGGATGGGCCAAGCCCGAACGGCCCAAGCCCGTGTCGTGAGCCTATGGGCCTGGAGAGAACAAGGCCCCCACGAAGACTTGGAGTCAGGCCGACCTCGGACCGAAGCAGACGCAACCGCTAACCCACGCCAGCTAACCCACGCCAGCAGGAGTTAACCACTCCCCTTAAAACGCGCCTCGTAATCACCATTAAGGAGCCCCATTACACCCGCATTCATGACCTGTGAAGGCGTCATCAAAGTGGCGGATCATCGGGGCGAAATAGGGGGACGTCGAGGGGACGTGGCCAGGGAAGACTCCTATAAAGCAACTCGAAGAACAACATGGAAAGGGATCACTTTCTGGATACTGAAAAACCCCGAGCTATTCTTTTGGAACGACCTTATCTCCCACCTCATAATTCTCCTCCACAGCTCGGCCCAAGGACTCGCGTATCGGCCTCCCCGTGAGCCATACCGATCCCACCGAGCATCCTTCAGATCCATTCTGACTTAGGCATCGGAGGGGACTTGGTCGGAACCAAGGTCCGATCCCCCTGACGAGCTTTCTCGTCTATTCAGGTCAAGTATATCTAGCTGCACCGAGGCTACCCTTCGGCATCCAATCAGCCCAGAGCCGAACGCGTTCGCCCCCGGACCCGTTCATCTCCATTCCTACGGAGGCCGTCGCTTTGCCAAGGACTCCATTCGGCACGCCAACACTCGGACTCGCACGTTCTTCGTCAAACCGAACGAGCTGCATCCCGCTCCTGGAGGCCACACGTGGCCCGCGTGATAGCGTTGACCTCTAGCCCTCCAGTTAACCAACCTGTGATGAGAAAACACCCTGAAACATCTGGCACCGTCTGTGGGAACGAAAACAATGCCCACGTCAAAACAGTCACATCACCAAGATGGAATCAGCTTGCAATGGAATAGGACGCATGCCCCCCATTCAGGAGGATGGCGACTACGTCCCGCCCGAAAACGGGCACAGCCACACCACCGAGGGCACCAGCGACTCACGCTCGGTGACCCAAGAACAAATCTGTCTCTTCGCTCAAGAGACTAATGCCACTTCCGAACACTGGCAGCGACCATCCAATAACTCGCGGGCCACCCACGCCTCCCGGAGGGGGCTCAGCGGCCATCCCCGCCCATCAGGAGCCCCGTCCTCCGCTACGCTCGGCCGTGGTGGCCGACCACGGCGGTGAGGGCGCCAACCCGGAGCGACGGTTCACCTTGCTGAACTTCGTTCCAGTGCGATCCCGCACACCTACCTCACTCCAGGATGAGACAGATGGGAGGGCCGAATGGACCAGGGGCGAGTCAACCACGGCCTCATCCAGGCGACTTCGCTTAACGCGTCGACGGCCACCCAGCCATCGAGTCGCCGAGGATCGACGGGGTCGAAGCGGGAGCCCCCGTCAGAGGAGGCGTAGAGATCGGGAAGACCACCCCGGAAGGAGGAGCACTCGGCGACCGACGCCTATCCCCGGTCTGGATGGCCGTCGAGCGGACTCTCCCCGAACCCCCGTCAACCTGCCGGGGCAATCTGGCCCTCGCGTCGAGGCGCCAGCAGGCCAAAGAGACCTGGGAGGCCCCAGGGACGACCGTTGCCCACTAGCAAGGAGCATCACCGACGCACAGGTACCATCCATGTTCAAGGTGCCAACCTTAGAGAAATACGACGGCACATGAGACCCAGAAAATCACGTGATTGACTACAAAGAAGTCATGGCGTTCCAGAGGGGCGGAGACGCCCTGCTTTGTCGTGGCTTCTATTCCACCCTCCGAAAATCCGCCAGGAATTGGTACAACAGCCTCCCCAACCAGTCCATCAGCAACTTCCAAGACCTCACCCAAAAATTTTGCAAGCAATTTATGGCCGGTCGACAAATAAAGCCGGACTCAGAACTTCTGTTCAATGTGATACAGAGGCCGGGAGAAACCCTAAGGAGCTACATGCGACTCTTCAACGTGAGAGGCTAAATGTGGAGAGCTGCCCCGAGATGGTCGTGAAAACGGCCCTGAAGAAAGGGCTCCGACACAGGGGCCTAAAGAAGTCGCTACACAACGAACCCGCAAAGGACCTCGCAGATGTAATAGCCCGGGCGGAACGTTACATGCTGACGGAAGAGGCTTTAGCGGCGGAGGAAGGAGTTCTCCCCACGGGTACCAAGCGGAGCTCCAAACAGGATGAAAGCAAGCGCCGCGATCCGAAAGACCACAAGCGGGAGAAGAAGGCAAGGGGAAAGCAGTGCAAGGAGGAAGCGCGACCCCTGGCTGAATGCGACTCAGGACGCCGTCCTAACGCAGGCTAAGAAAGAGAGCCACATCAGCAAGCCGCCCCCGAAGATGAAGGGTGGCCAAAGGGACGAGGAAAAGTACTGCAGGTATCACAATTACAATGGTCACGACACTGACGAATGATGGTACCTAAAGAAATACATCGACCAGCTGATCAGTCGCAGTCACCTGAAGAACTTTGTCGACACCCCAAAGGCAACCCCCGGCGAAAGGACGTCCAAACATATGGACAAAGGAAAGAAGGTGAACATCGTCCAGACCGCTCTGCGCATCATCGAGTGAGAAGGTGGGACAATCAGCCGTAACTCCTCCCCCAGGCGAAACTGGCTCGCCGTTATCTTCCCTGCTTTTTTTTCTTTTGAATGTGTTCCCAGTTCTGGAAATGAAATGCAAGTTCGCACCACGTTTTTCCCCCGTTCCACCACACCAAACCTCGTGACCGGCCGTAAGGCTGGGGGCGACTCCCCCAGCGGGCCGATCACCCCGATCGACCGTAAGGCTGGGGTCGACTCCCCCAGCGGGCCGATCACCCGATCGACCGTAAAGCTGGTGGGCAGCTCCTCCAGCGGGCCGATCACCCGATCGACCGTAAGGCTGTGGGCAGCTCCTCCAGCGGGCCGATCGACCGATCGACCGTAAGGCTGGAGGCAGCTCCCCCAGCGGGCCGATCACCCGATCGACCGTGAGGCTGGGGCAGCTCCCCCAGCGGGCCGATTATTACGATCGACCGAAAGGCTGGGGGCAACTCCCTCCGCGAGCCGATCACACGATCGGCCGTGAGGCTGGGGGCAACTCCCCCAGCAGACCAATCACCCGATCGACCGTAAGGCTGGTGACAACTTCCCCAGCAGGCCGATCATTACGATCGACCGTGAGGCTGGGGGCAACTCCCACATCAAGCTGATCACATGATCGGCCGTGAGGCTGGGGACAACTCCCCCAGCAAGCCGATCACCCCATCGACCGTAAGTCTTGGGGCAACTCCTCCAGCAGGCTGATCACCCGATCGACCATAAGGCTGGAGGAAACTCCCCCAAGCAGGCCGATCATTCCGATCGATCGTAAGGCTGGGGGCAACTTCCCCAGCAGGCCGATCATTCCGATCGGCCGTAAGGCGGGGGCGACTCTCCCAGCAGGCCGATCATTCCGATCGACCGTAAGGCTGGGGGCGACTCTCCCAGCAGACCGATCATTACGATCGACCGTAAGGCTGGGTGCAACTCCTCCAGCAGGCCGATCATTCCGATCGTCGACCGAGGGGTCAGGGACAACCTTTCCGATAGGCCAATGACTCCGTCGACAAAAAGAAAACCTCCCGCTACTCAAACCAGTGAACTACCTCGGCATGAACAGCGGGGGAAACACCGAATCAAAGATACAACCCAGAAAACACTTGACAAAAGTATAGCGGCGCACAAAAAGGTAGAAGTTTCAAAACTCTTGCATTCAAAGTTTTTTTTACATATAAGGATGGGAACAAAAAAGGCATACAATGCCTACAGCGCTGGGGCCCGGGAAGAGGCGTCCCCGGGGGCCTCACCTTGCCCCGATCGAGCATCTTCCCGGGACCAGCCGAATGATGGGGAATCGCCTGTCGGACCTGTTTCTCGAACCTCAAGAACCCGTCCCGAAAGGCCCCCACGATCCTCGGGGCCAGGATATCCTCATATGTCTGAAACGCCCCCGGAGGGATTCTGCGATCCTCGGTGCCAGAACCTCCTCGTAACCCCTCTCGACCTCTTCGACGAGTCGAGCAGGGTCCACATGCCGCAGGGCACCCAGCTCGGCCCAGAGCCCGTTCCTCTCCCGACGGAATGCCTCTTCCGCCTCCTGAGCAGACCTCTCGGAAGCCGCCTGAGGCTCCCTCAAGCTCCTCACCTCCGAGGTGAGCTCGTCGACCCGACGCTGCGAACGACGGGCCTCCGAACGGGCATCTTCAGCTGCCTGCTCAGCCGCCTCAGCCCTCAGGCGCTCCTGCACCAGGGTCGTCTCGAGACCGTCCACCTGCTTCGAGCAGCGATGTGCCTCTACGGCCATCTTGGAAGCCTGCAGGATGGTATGGATGAGTGACAACCGCAACAAGACAGAGTTAGAGGCAAGAAATGGACTGACCTGCTGCCATACCAGGGAGTCCGACAGACCCTTGGAGCAGACCCCCTCCAACAAAGAGCGGCCCTCAAGAGGACGGAGCTCTGTGCCAACTGGACGGCCCATCACGATCGGTGAAAACCGATCTGCCAGACGGGATCTTCGGGCCAGCCCCAAGCACAGACAGGGCGCTCCCAGCGCCAACCAGGGTCTGCTCAACGCGGCGGGCAGAGGAAGCCACCTCCACCACCTGAGGAATTGCCCCAGAGACGATAGGCGAGTCAGGTACCACCGAGGGTCCGCTCTCCCCCTTCCTCTTTCTCTTCTCTTCGGGCCTTCCAGACTCTGAATGAGGGCGTTTCTTTGCTCCCCTGGCTCCCGGTCGGTACCCGGGAGCCCTGCCCGGTGCCCCCTGCGGGCCCCTTACCACGGACGGAACCGGTGTCAACGCCGGTCAAGTCCCTCGTCGCGGAGGAATCGACAACGACTTGGGGCGGTGGCGTGGGAATAACTGCCAGCTCCAGCGTCCCCACCGCGGCGTCGGCCACGCGGAACTCTTCCTCCACCGTGCTCCAAGGCGGGTGACCAGAAGGATTTACACGCCCACTAGAGGCTCCCCGACGAATGAGTTCGCACACGTCGCGGCAGAACTCTCGACCCGCCATCTCTGCAGAAGGAAGGAAGATCAGGGTAAGCAAAGGAGAAGGGCAGAATGAAAAAAGCGCCTACCCGGGGACCACATGACATTCTTGAGGAGGAGATCGTCCAGCAAGGGCCAGACCGACCTCTCCACCAGTGGCAACGCCGACAAAAGCCTGACCACAACCTGATCGGCCTCGGAAAGGGACAGTGTCAAATCATACCGACACAAGCTCGCCCAACCTGTCAGTATCACGGTGTCTCCTAAAAAGGTGACGAAGACATAATCATTACTCCAGTCACCAACCCAGCGAGACAGACCCAGCAGACACTCCCTCCACGCCCGGGCGTGGATATGCTGCCATGACCCTTGACCAACCAACTGAACCCTGATGTAATGGAAGAAAAGAGGCAGGGTTGGCTCCAACACTGCGCATTACAGATCATGATAAATCCGATCAATGCCTGTATCGAGTAGGGGGTCAGCTGACACAGGGCAACCACCAAAAACTCCAGAACCTGGATAACGAAGGGGTGGAGAGGGAAGCGGAGCCCCATACGAAACATTTTGACGTACACGCCGACCTCACAACTCCCTGGAAAGTAAATCCTTTCGTCGGCAAAGGGAACCCGAACATCATATGGATGGCAGATGTACTTCGTCCTGATCTCCTCAGCCGTAGAATAAGGAACGGTGGATGTCGATCCAAGGATCATCGGAGGGACATCGAACTCCTCCGCAAGGGCGTC
Organism: Scilla litardierei; assembly: GCA_030789695.1. Classification (NCBI taxonomy): domain Eukaryota; kingdom Viridiplantae; phylum Streptophyta; class Magnoliopsida; order Asparagales; family Asparagaceae; genus Scilla; species Scilla litardierei. Next base: position 58,060 of record JAULAV010004391.1, read on the forward strand.
ATCCCGACGAACCGGGTCCTCAACCAGCAGACCCTTCCCTTTATCGAGGACCGACCGAGGCACGGGAGGACTACCAGACCCAGAAGAGGGAGTTCCTATCCTCAACGCAGTCATTGGACAAATCAAATAGCAGAGAAGAAAGAAGGAGATTACCTTGAAAGTGTTTGAAGAGGGAAGACGAAGAAGAATTCGTTAGCAATCGGAGGAGCGAGATCAGATCAAGAAGTGCAAAGGAAGAATCTGAAAGAGCGGGGATTTTATATGAGAGTCAATTTCGAATCTAAGCCGTTCAAGGAAGTACGCGTGGAGACATCCTGCAATCGATGGCACTTCGAATTCCGCTCCCAGGTCGGGAGTAGTCCAACCAGGCAGCGTCATGATGACCTTCATTCAATGCCACTGCCTCGACTGACGCTCCTGTCAACTCCACACAGATCACTTCCCTCAAACCGAACCGTCAGAGTCTAAACGGCCCGAGTGATGGGGGCAATTGATACGACCCTCCCAGGATGGGCCAAGACCAAATGACCCAAGCCCGTGTCGCGAGCCTACAGGCTTGGAGAGAACGAGGCACACACGAAGACTCGGAGTCAGACAGGCCTCGGACCGAAGCGGACGCAACCGCTGACCCACTCCAGCCAGAGTTAACCACTCCCCTTAAAACGCGCCCCTTTAATCACCATTAAGGAGCATCATTACGCCCACCTTCATGACCCATGAAGGCATCATCAAAGTGGCAGATCATCGGGGCGAAATAGGGGGACGTCAAGGGACGTGGCCGGGGAAGACTCATATAAAGCAACTCGAAGAACAACGTGGAAAAGGATCACTTTCTAGATACCGAAAAATCCCGAGGTATTCTTCTGGAACGACATTATCTCCCACCTCATAATTTTCCTCCACAGCTCGGCCCGAGGACTCGCGTATCGGCCTCTCCGTGAGCCATACTGATCACATCGAACATCCTTCAGATCTGTTCTGACTTAGGCATCGGAGGTGACTTGGTCGGAACCAAGGTTCGACCCCCCGGACGAGCTTTCTCGTCTGTTCATGTCACGGAGATCCAGCTGCGCCGAGTCTACCCTTCGGCGCCCAATCAGCCCAGAGCCGAATGTGTTCGCCCCCGAGCCCGTCCATCTCCATCCCTATGGAGACCGTCGCTTTGCCGAGAACTCCCTTCGGCATGCCAACGCTCGGACCCGCACGCTCTTCGTCAAACCGAACGAGCTGCATCCCGCTCCTGGAGGCCACACATGTCATGCGTCATAGCGTTGACCTCCAGCCCTCCAGTCAACCAACCTGTTGTGAGAAAACATCCTGAAACATATAACATCCTAGAAGCTCAAACAAATCAAAGTACTTATTTTCCACAAAAAAAGCTCAAGCAAACAATTCCAAATTTTCACTAATCTAAACCCAAATTACTCAATTCCGCTAATTCATCAACAAACCAACAAATACCATTCATTCAACAAAGCAACAAACAACCAAATAAAAGTAGCTCAATAATCAAAGTTGTCACCTTTTTATCAAGAAATGCCCCCAAAGCTTGGCACAGCCCAACGGTAGTAGTACTCTTCCCTTCTCCCAGCGGCGTCGGAGTGATCCCACCGACAACCACATAATACCCATCTTCAGACCCTTCCAGATCACCAAGAACGGATAAAAGCACCTGCAAGAAAAGCCAACCCAATCAACAGCCACGCCATTGGAACCCAAAAGTAAGCCAAATTTAGGACATGGGTCATGTCTCAAAGACCTTGGCCTTGTATTTTCCGTACAGATCGTAGTGCTTGGAGCTGAGGCCGAGATCCTCAGCGATCTCGGAGATGTGGAGGGGGGCGACGGAGTTGGCGATGTCAATGTCGGCAGGGACCGGAGAGGCTACCTCCAATCTCCTGATTGTTTTCAAAGAAGCCATCTCTTTGTATTGATTGGTTATTTATTTTAAAAATTATTTGTTACTACAGTGGAGAGGAAAATGGAGCAAGGAGGAGGAAATGTCGCCGTTCAAACAGGATGAGCATTGTTGGGAAATTTTTCTAGGATGAGCATTATGGAAGGAAGTGACAAAAAAATTCATTTTTTATTTTTTTTTTTAATTTTTGGGAAGGTGGGATTGAGGTCAAGTGGGAGAATTGGATTATTATTGGATCGGGTGGTGGAGCAGGAGATCAAATGGATGGGGGGAGACGGGATCCGACCCGCCATATTGATTCATTGAATCCTATGTAATCAATAATTATTAGGTCATTCACCGTCACTTTGATTCTTTCTAAAAATTATGGATATGGAACATCTATATGAGTATTTTTAATGTTTGTTGAGTAAGACAAACAGACATATGAAAGGAGTGTTGAGATGAATCTTAAAAAGTAAAATACAGCAATTAAAAGTTCTTGTTATGAATCATCATTTGGAGGAAGAACCCCCGGCTCTTTATTTATAGTAGGAGAGGAGCGTACAGAGATAAGATACAATAGATACGGCCGTATCTATAAGATAAGCTGTGACCCTAACCAACTCGGTATTATCCAGCCATAGGTGTGGACTCTGCTTATGAGTACTTTAGGATTCTGAGTGTTGTATGAGTCTCACATGGGGTGGATACTTGAATCCTGAGTTGGTGATGTTTGCCTCGTTAAAACTTTTAGCTATGGAAACTCCTGTGGGAAAAACCATAGTAAAGGAAAAAAGAGTGCAAACACTCTCTAACTCCCCTCCCCCTCCTCTGATCTGTACAAGCTTTCAGGCTTTCAGATCTATCAGGCGCCTCATCCCAATTTTCTGTACAAACTTCCTAAAGGTAGTAGTAGGAAGGGCTTTAGTGAACGAGTCTGCCAGGTTATCACATGATTGTACTTGTTTGACGTCGATCACACCATCTCTCTGTAGCTCGTGCGTCCAGAAGAATTTGGGGGAAATATGCTTCGTTTTGTCGCCTTTGATGTAGCCACCTCGTAGCTGAGCTATGCAAGCAGCATTGTCCTCGAACATAGTAGTAGGTTCAAGGTCCCCAAACTTCAATCCGGTCGTCACCAGGATGTGATTTACAACTGACCATAGTCAGACACATTCTCTGCTTGCTTCATAAATGGCGATGATCTCTGAGTGATTGGATGAGGTCTCCGTCATGGTTTGCTTAACGGATTTCCAGGAAATTGCTGTCCTGTCATGGATAAACATGTACCATGTCTGTGACTTTGCATTGTGGGGATCAGACGTGTAACCTGCATCCGCATAACAAACAAGTGCGGAGGATAATCCATTTTTGTAAAAGAGTCCCAAATTTGTAGACCTTTGGAGGTAGCGCAGAAGGTGTTTAACCCCGGTTCAGTGGCGCTGCGTAGGCACTGCACTGTATCTGGCTAGTAAATTTATTGTGAACGCTATATCGAGACGCGTGCAGTTGGCCAGATATAGAAGTGATCCAATAGCACTCAGGTAAGGGACTTTTGGACCAAGTATATCATCCCCCTCTTCCAGCGGCCTGAAGGGGTCTTTATGTGCATCCAGAGATCGTACCACCATAGTGTTGGCAACAGCATCCTAGCCTATGTTTGATGATAACAAACCCTACTGAACTATTTTAATATGTTTGTTAAGTGTGTCACAGGTCCCTATACATTGAGACAGTCATGATTACTCAGCTTACACATGTACGTACTCAAGTACGTTGAAATACAAAGCTGAAAATACATTTGGAATTACGAAAGCTGTTCAAATAAGGAAGTATAGCTATGAAACTCTATCCTAGAGTTAATCATAGGCTATAAACATCATGGGAATTTTCTCAGGAATTATGGAAATTGTTTGAAGTCAAAATACGGGGAAATACGAGGAAAAACAGAGTATACAAAGAAGGAAATTTTTCTACAAGTGATAAAATGAGGTGAAACAATTCTAACATGTAAATATGGGGCTCTGGGATTTTTGAGAATTTTTTCAGAATTTTTGGGATTTATTTGATGCCCAAATACACAAGAATACTGTGAAAATACACAGAAAAATCGAGATACAGCACTGTTGCAATATACGACCTCAACGCAGCTTCATACAGCCGACGTGGCTTCATCCAGGCCGTCCGTTTTGCATCCGACGGTCGCTCGAAGCGGGGCGACGTGGCTGCTTCAGAACCGCACGATCAAGATCCAACGGCCACCAACCAAGTGGACGAAGTCGCAAAAGGCGGGCGGAGCGATCCGAATCCGCGAGCGACGTGGCTTCATCTCAGCCGTTCATGCGGAGATCCAACGGTTGCCGACAGAGCGGGTCCGGGTCAGCGGAGGCGGGCGTCAACGCACGTTTATTGACGGCCACGTGGCGTCTCCTCAGCGAATCCCGCTCGATCCGACGGTCCAGATCGCTGCCGACAGCGGTTTCAGATCCGAACCCGTTAAGGTTATTTTAAACGTGTTTTTCGTGCGGATCGGGTCCTAAGCACAGTACCAAACCGTTAGCAGCTGATCCTTATAAAAAGCCATGTACACCCTTCACATTTTCATCAACAAATGGAGTTCTAGAGATCCAAATTGAGTTTTGCAAGAAGCGTTGCGATCCTGACTTCATCCCCGACGCAGTGACACCAAGTTCAGCAGCTAGTTCTTCATGTGCAGCAAATTAGATCACTTTGAGTGAGGAACTTCTACCGACTACTTTCACGGGGACATCGACTACTTCTTCTACAGACATCCGATGATCATTCCGTAAGAAGCATTGCGAAGCTACTGACGTGCTGAAAGACGACAACCAGAGAGATCTTCACAAATGAGCTTTCTAAACTCTTGAACTTATATTTTTGTGAATACAATATTGTATTTGTCGTTGAACTTTTGGTTTACACTTTCTTCCGCTATATTGTTTTGGGTAATCCGAGTTGTTGGGACATATCGGATTCGGAGAGCATCATATTATTGTTATTCTTTTTGGGCTTTGATGAGCTAGGGTTAGTCAGTGTGGTTAGAGTTGGGGCTCTAATCTTGTGTGACTGTAACTGCTTAAAGAATCAATTTTAGTGATGTTGTTCTGGGGTGGATGTAGGTCTTGGGAGACCGAACCACATAAATCTGCTGTGTCATCTGCTTGATCTACTTGTGGTCTTATCTGCTATTCTATTACTTTTACTCATCTGTTTTTAATTAGACTTAATTATTTTTATCTTACGATAATTTGGTCATCGGCCTATTCACCCCCCCCTCTAGGCCCTATTTAGATCCTACAATTGGTATCAGAGCACCAGGATTGACCATTTAAGTCTAGTTTACAATGAGTCTATATGATTCAGCATTTTCTGAAGGACAGTCTACTGTCAGACCACCAAAATTCAATGGAACTGATTTTGCATATTGGAAAGCCAGGATGAAAATATACTTAGTATCTACTGATTATGATGTATGGAAAATTGTTGATCATGGATATACATCACCTGTGTTAATAATTGAGAATACTGAAATCCCAAAACCTGAGGATAAATGGGATGATAATGATAAAAAATTATTTTCATTAAATGGAAAAGCAATGAATGCAATAATTTGTGCACTTGATAAAACTGAATTTAACCGTGTTTCTCATTGTTTAACTGCACAGGAAATTTGGCGTACTTTGGAAGTAACACACGAGGGAACTTCTCAAGTCAAGGAATCCAGATTAGCGCTTCTCAGCACGGAATACGATGGCTTCCACATGAAACCTGCAGAGACGATCAAAGACATGTATGCAAGATTTACAGACATCGTCTACAACTCAAGGGCACTTGGAAAAACGTACCCAAGCGTGGAACTGGTAAGGAAAATTCTTCGAGCCTTGCCAAGTACTTTTCGTCCCAAGGTTACGGCAATCCAAGAAGCTCGAGATCTCTCCAAATTGAGCTTGGATGATTTGATTGGGAACCTGATGTCCCATGAGCTTGAACTGAAAACCATCGAGTCAAGGGAAAAGGGAGAAGCCAAAGCTGCAAAGTCCATAGCTTTCAAAGCTGAAGGTAGCGACGATGATCTTGATGATGAGCAAGCCCTAATGGTCAGAGGCTTCAGGAGATACATCAAGACACCGCATGGCAAATCTGAAATGGCAAAAAGGTTCGATCGCTTCAATAAATTTAATCCTTCAAACTTTTCTTCTGAACAGAATACTACTAAGTCAGTTCAGTGTTTCAAATGCAGGAAACAAGGACACTTCACGAAGAATTGTCCAACTTTGAAGGATGCCTCGACAGAATCAAAAGGAAGATCACTTGCTGTGAGTGGGATGACGATGACGAGGATGAACCAGAAGAGGAAGTTGCGCACTCATCTTTATGTCTGGTTGGAGACACGACTTGACGAAATCAGAGGTACACGAATTCTCTCTATCAGAATTAATGAACATTTGTGAAAATATGAACATAGAGATCACTAATCTAGAATCCTCTGTAGAATCTTTAAAAGAAACCAACTTTGAATTACAGCAGGATAATTATCATATTTCACAAAATGAAGAAAAGATGAAATCTGAGATTGAGGATCTTAAAGCTACTATTTCAAAACTAAAAGGAAAAACTAGTTTGCATGAAACTCTTAAATGTGAATCTTGTGCCATGCTAAAACTAGAAGAAAACAAGTCCAAAGAAAAGATTGTGAGCCTTGAAAAGAAAGTTGAAAACTTTAAGAAAAATAAAGATGGAAATAAAACGGCCTTTATAAGTAAAAGCACCATGCTTGTGAATGAGAACTTCTATTTGAAATCCAAGATCTCTGATTTAGAATTGAGTATTAAGAAATTTGGTGTAGGAAAGAAATCTCTCAACATCATTCTTGGTTATCAATCTCATGGAAACAATAGACGAGGTCTAGGATATGGAAATCATTACGATGAAAAGAAGATCATTCACAATAAAACTGTTAAAAGGAAACCTACTTATGCTAAATGTTATACATGTGGTTCTATTGATCATTCATATAGGAACTGTTTGTATGGAAACAAGAAAATCAGATTCAAACAAGTATGGGTTCCGAAAGGCACTATCACTAACCATCGTGGACCTATTTGGTTGCCTAGGTCACACATGTCCTGTTTTTCTTATGTATAGGTGCACAGCTTGGCTAAGGAACAAAAGTGTGAGTGGTATTTGGATTCTGGCTGCTCAAGACACATGACTGGAAGTTACGACAAGTTCCTTAGCCTCGTAAAGCAAGAAGGAGGAAGTGTTACACTTGGGGACAACGGTAAATGCAAAGTAATTGGAAAAGGTGTTGTATGTAATGACACTTTTTAACTGAAGGATGTTCTATGGGTTGAAAATCTTAAACACAACCTCATCTCTATTAGCCAGCTCTGTGACAAAGGTATGAACGTAGTATTTGATGCAAAATTTTGTAAAATCATCGATACTGTCACAGGTAATGTTTTGATTACAGCTAACAGGAAAAATAATGTTTATACACTTTTTATTGAAGAACTAACAATAGCTAAATGTTTGATTAGCAGGGAAGACGAGGCAACACTGTGGCACAGAAGATTGGCACATGTTGGAATAAAATTGTTGCAGAAACTGGAGAACAGAAATCTAGTAAGAGGACTGCCACATCAGAAATACGAGAACAGTAAGTTGTGCGTAGCATGCACGAAAGGTAAGCAAACTCGATCTACCTTTACTGGAATGAGAGAAATAGCAACTACACGCATCTTAGAATTAATTCACATGGATTTATTTGGACCAACAGATGTTGCTAGTTTAAATGGAAAGAAGTTTTGCTTAGTTTTGGTCGATGATTTTTCAAGATTTACATGGGTTTATTTCTTAGCCAAAAAGTCAGACTCTTTTGAAAACTTTCAAAACTTTTGCAATCAAGTTTCAAATGAGAAAAATCTTTCAATTATAAAAATCAGAAGTGATCATGGAGGAGAATTTGAAAATATAATCTTTGAAAATTTTTGTTTAGAAAAAGGAATTTTGCATGAATTTTCTTCTCCTAGAACACCGCAACAAAATGGAGTAGTTGAAAGAAAGAATAGGACTCTAAAAGAAATGGCTAGAACTATGCTAAATGAGTATGAATAGCCTATGTCTTTTTGGGCTGAGGCAATAAATACTGCTTGTTATGTTTGTAATAGAGTCATGCTAAGACCAATAATAAAGAAAACTGCTTATGAACTTTGGAATAGAAAGACTCATAATATTTCATATTTTAGAGTATTTGGATGCAGATGTTTCATATTAAACACTGGAGATCAACTTGGTACATTTGAATCCAAATCAGATGAAGGAGTGCTTGTAGGATATTCGTCAAGGAGCAAAGCTTACATGATTTATAATAAACGCACTTTGACTATTGTTGAATCAATTAATATTAAATTTGATGAAACTGAAAATAATTCTTTGAATTGCAGGGATACTGAAGGTGATACAATTGCAGAGAATGATAGCGGTTCAAGGGACATTGCTGAACCAAGTCAAGCACAAGAACCTACTGAAAAAGAAGAGAACCAAGAGGAAGAACCACTGAACAGAGGAGTGCTGAGATACAATCCAAATCATCCACCAAAACTGATCATTGGAGCACCCACGGCAGGTATAAGAACTCGTTCCTCTTTTAGTAATCTTTGTGCTTTATGCATTCATGTGGATTTTATATCTGAAATTGAGCCAAAAACTATTTAATCTGCTTTGATTGAGGAAAGTTGGGCAATGGCTATGCATGATGAATTGAATGAATTTGATAGAAATAATGTTTGGACTTTAGTGCCACGACCCAAAGATTATCCTATTGTAGGTACCAAATGGATTTATAAAAACAAGCTTGATGAATCAGGAAGAGTAATCAGGAATAAGGCTAGATTGGTTGCAAAAGGTTATAATCAAATTGAAGGCATAGATGTTGATGAAACTTTTGCACCAGTTGCTAGATTGGAAGCTATAAGAATTTTGCTAGCCTTTGCAAGTTATAAGAAACTCAAGCTTAAACAGATGGATGTTAAAAGTGCATTCTTGAATGGGTACCTGAAAGAAGATGTGTTTGTTGAACAACCCCTGGTTTTGAAAGTCATGATTTTCCACACAATGTTTTTAAATTTCAAAAAGCATTATATGGTCTTAAGCAAGCTCCTAGAGCTTGGTATGATCGCCTTAGTGCTTATCTTTTGGAAAATGATTTTAAAAGGGGTAGTGCAGACAACACACTTTTTATTTTGCATGATCATAATTAGTTTCTCATCGTACAAATATATGTTGATGATATTATTTATGGTGCTACTGATGATCTTTTATGTCAAAAGTTTGAGAAGGTCATGCAGGATCAATTTAAGATGAGCCTTGTTGGAGAACTGAAATACTTTTTGGGATTTCAAGTGAAGCAAACTGCAGAATGCATCTTCCTATCACAAACCAAGTACATCAGAGAACTATTGAAAAAGTTTGGGATGGAGAAAGCAAAAGGAATTGGAACTCCCATGAGTCCCACGACGAAGTTGGAAAAAGATGAAAAAGGAATCGACGTGGATCAAAAGCTTTATAGAGGTATGATTGGCTCTCTCCTTTATTTAACAGCGTCTAGGCCCGATATAATGTTTGCTGTCTGTTTGTGTGCACGTTTTCAAGCTTGTCCAAAAGGGTCACACTTAATTTCCATAAAAAGGATCTTTAGGTATTTGATTCACACACCTTCTTTTAGGCCTTTGGTATCCTTCATGTGGTTTATTTGATTTGATTGGATTTACTGACGCTGATTACGCTGGTAGTATGATTGATAGAAAGAGTACTAGTGGAACATGTTTTATGCTAGGTCATTCATTAGTTTCTTGGTCTAGTCGTAAGCAGAACAGTGTTGCTTTGTCCACTACTGAAGCTGAGTATATTGCCCTTGGCAGTTGCTGTGCCCAAGTACTTTAGATGATGCAAACCCTGTCTGACTACAGCTTGGATCTTAGAAAAGTTCCATTACGATGTGATAGTAAGAGTGCTATAGATCTTTCTAACAATCCTGTTCATCACTCTCGGACAAAACACATAGACGTAAGACATCATTTTCTTAGAGATCATTTGGCAAAAGAGGATGTATCCATTGAATATATTTCTACTGATTCTCAGTTGGCAGATATCTTTACGAAACCTTTGCCAGAAGATCGCTTTTGTCGTCTACGTCTAGAACTGGGCATTATTGATCATATTTAGAGTGAAAATATTATTTGGTGTGTTTTTATTTGTTTTTGTGTGGTGTGCTATAAAAAAAGAAAAATATAAAAAAAATGAAAAAGAAAAATATAAACAGAAAGGGAAAGTGAAATGTCTATCTCCTCATTTTGCACTTTTCCTCAGAAACAGCTTTGATGCAAAACATATGCCTTATGGATTTTGAATATTATATTCTTAACAATGATTGCATTCAAAGACTCCATACTTATTTAAGTCATATTCATTAATGAGTAACTAACGTTTTTTCATCATCCAATCACACTTACACAGATCAAAATGTTTTGATATGGATTTGTAATCTTGAATAAGAAAAGTGGTTGTTGGTGGACTAATTTATGTTTTAATGAGATATGATGTTTCAAGGCATAGGTAAAAATAAAAGCTCTCATCAAAATATATATACGTGTATTAAAAAAAATAACAAGACGAGTGTCTTCAAAATATATACACAGAGCTTCGTATGAAAAATGGATACACCCCATGTCCTTGATACTACCCTCGGACATCCAACTTATGCTATAAATGTCATCTTTTAGCGTTGGTGTTAAGTCCGTCAAGCACTGCCATTCCACATTTAAAAATCCTTATTGGTCATGTCTGGACTTGGTAACTTGAACTCATATTACATGAGGAGGGGAAACTCAATCTTTGACGTTCATATATTCAGTTGAACAGTTGGACATGACAGGCTGTATTCCTTATTACCTCTCCATATGTACTAAACATTTGATCATCACACTTGAGCACGGAGATGAATTATGGTAGTTATGACTTAGTGCTTATTGCTTATTTATTCATTGTGGTCATCGATGTATTGTCTTTTGTTTTGCTTTATAATGTTCAATTTTCCATTCATCATATGCTATTTCATACATTTTTGATGAAAACAAAGGGGGAGAGAAATATTAAGATTGAGCATGTCAGAGATAGGGGGAGCATGTCAATAGGGGGAGCATTATTTATCATTTTGCGAGCATGTCAATAGGGGGAGCATTATTTATCATTTTGCCATTCATGCTCAAATTTTCATGCTTCACACTTCACACACTTCACACGTTTTCAAAGTAATCTTAATGTTTGGTTTGTTCTCATCAAAAGGGGGAGATTGTTGGCAACAGCATCCTAGCCTATGTTTGATGATAACAAACCCTACTGAACTATTCTAATATGTTTGTTAAGTGTCTCACAGGTCCCTATACATTGAGACGGTCATGATTACTCAGCTTACACATGTACGTACTCAAGTACGTTGAAATACAGAGCTGAAAATACATTTGGAATTACGAAAGCTGTTCAAATAAGGAAGTATAGCTATGAAACTCTACCCTAGAGTTAATCATAGGCTATAAACATCATGGGAATTTTCTCAGGAATTATGGAAATTGTTTGAAGTCAAAATACGGGGAAATACGAGGAAAAACAGAGTATACAAAGAAGGAAATTTTTCTACAAGTTATAAAATGAGGTGAAACAATTCTAACATGTAAATATGGGGCTCTGGGATTTTTGAGAATTTTTTCAGAATTTTTGGGATTTATTTGATGCCCAAATACACAAGAATACAGTGAAAATACACAGAAAAATCGAGATACAGCACTATTGCAATATACGGCCTCAACGCAGCTTCATACAGCCGACGTGGCTTCATCCAGACCATCCGTTTTGCATCCGACGGTCGCTCGAAGCGGGGCGACGTGGCTGCTTCAGAACCGCACAATCAAGATCCAACGGCCACCAACCAAGCGGACGAAGTCGCAAAAGGCGGGCGGAGCAATCCGAATCCGCGAGCGACGTGGCTTCATCTCAGCCGTTCACGCGGAGATCCAACGGTTGCCGACAGAGCGGGTCCGGGTCAGCGGAGGCGGGCGTCAACGCACGTTTATTGACGGCCACGTGGCGTCTCCTCAGCGAATCCCGCTCGATCCGACGGTCCAGATCGATGCCGACAACAGGTTTCAGATCTGAACCCGTTAAGGTTATTTTAAACGTGTTTTTCGTGCGGATCGGGTCCTAAGCATAGTACCAACCCGTTAGCAGCTGATCCCTATAAAAAGCCATGTACACCCTTCACATTTTCATCAACAAATGGAGTTCTAGAGATCCAAATTGAGTTCTGCAAGAAGCGTTGCGATCCTGACTTCATCCCCGATGTAGTGACACCAAGTTCAGCAGCTAGTTCCTCCTGTGCAGCAAATGAGATCACTTTGAGTGAGGAACTTCTACCGACTACTTTCACGGGGACAGCGACTACTTCTACAGACATCCGATGATCATTCCGTAAGAAGCGTTGCGAAGCTACTGACGTGCTGAAAGAGGACAACCAGAGAGATCTTCACAAATGAGCTTTCTAAACTCTTGAACTTATATTTTTGTGAATACATTATTGTATTTGTCGTTGAACTTTTGGTTTACACTTTCTTCCGCTATATTGTTTTGGGTAATCCGAGTTGTTGGGACATATCGGATTCGGAGAGCATCATATTATTGTTATTCTTTTTGGGCTTTGGTGAGCTAGGGTTAGTCAGTGTGGTTAGAGTTGGGGCTCTAATCTTGTGTGACTGTAACTGCTTAAAGAATCAATTTTAGTGATGTTGTTCTGGGGTGGATGTAGGTCTTGGGAGACCGAACCACGTAAATCTGCTGTGTCATCTGCTTGATCTGCTTGTGGTCTTATCTTCTCTTCTATTACTTTTACTCATCTGTTTTTAATTAGACTTAATTATTTTTATCTTACGATAATTTGGTCATCGGCCTATTCACCCCCCCTCTAGGCCCTATTTAGATCCTACACATTGGTGTACTAAGTGGATGACATTGGTCCCTATGAAATCTTTGCAACATTTTCTTCGTATATGTGGTTTGGTGTAATAGGATTCCGTCTTTTAAATTTCAATCTGTAAGTCAAGACATAATTTTGTTTTGCCTAGGTCTTTTATTTCGAATTCTTTAGTCAGGCTTACAGATATCTCAGTGATCTCTTCTTGAGATCCAATGAGGTTCAAATCGTCTACGTAGACTGTTATTATGACAAATCCTTTTCCATTTGCTCTTATAAAGATGTAATGGCAGACTTATTTGTGAATCCTTGTTGTATAAGGAAATCACTCAGTCTGTTATACCACATCCTTCCCGATTGTTTAAGATCATACAATGATCTTTGAAGCTTAACAGAGTAGACGTCCTGAGGTCTATCTTTTAATTCAGCAGGCATTGAAAAGTCATTAGGAAGTTTCATGTATATCTCCTTGTCGAGATTACCGTATAGATATGCAGTCACAACTTCCATTAGCTGCACATCTAAACCTTCCTTTGCTGTTAAGCTTATCAGAAATCGTAAAGTGATCGCATCCATGATCAGGAAGTATGTTTCCTCATAGTCAATACCCGGTATTTGGGAAATTCCTTGTGCTATAAGCCTTGCTTTGTAGCGTGTGATCTCATTATTTTCATTTCTTTTTCTCACGAATACCCATTTGTATCCCACAGATTTGACACCAGTCGGTGTCTGAACAATTTGCCCAAAGACTTTGCGTTTCCTAAGCGAGTCCAGCTTAGCTTCTATTGCATGATTCCACTTTGGCCAATCATTTCTACGTTTGCATTCAGCAGCGGAATGTGGATCATGATCATCGTCGCTTCCGGCGACGTGAATATCAATATGAAATACAAAGTCATCGTCGACGACTATACTCTTTCTGTCCAACACATCCCCCTTACGTACATAATTTAATGATATTTCAGTTTCTCCCGACAGTTCCTCTGCAGTGGATTCCGAGAGGGGTGAGGATATGGACATGAGCTCATTTCTCTGTAGAGGTATCGTCCCAAGTTCTCCAGATATTTTCTTTTTCCTGGATTTTTATCCTTGGAGCCTGGTGGTCTGCCTCTTTTCTGTTGAGGTGCAGCCACTTCTGCTGTTGGTGGATTGCATCCATTCTCGGGGATGTCAATCCTAGCTGGAGTATTTACAGGAGGGATGTGTGATTTGACAATCTTCTGGTTGTCAGTAAATGAGTCTGGTAATCGGTGGACATCGTCCTGTATGTGGAGGATCTTCAAGATTTCATCTTCACATTGTCTTGTTACCGGATCATAGTGGGTCAAACTTTTTGTATCTCACGTTATGATGTGCTTCGCACCAGATTTCTCAGTGTCTGGGCCCATTTTGAGATAAATTGTTTCATCAAATTTATAGTCTTCAAGAAGTGCCTTGAATGTGTCCCCCGTTTAGGGTTCTAGGTATCTTATAATTGAGGGTGAGTCAAACCCTACATAGTACCTAGGCGACATTGAGGACCCATTTTTGTCCTCTGTATGAAATTTTTTTACAAGCTATAAATCACTTAAAATATTATTTATCATTTGTATGCTAATAATAGAAAATTGCTTGGTCAGATGAAATGCAATAGATAATGAAAAGATAAGCGATACAGCTATGAGGTGGAGTGTGTTTTCTAAATACTTGGTATGTGGTAAAATTGAACATTCTTATAATTATTGTTGGAATATGGACATGACCAATTAGTTTAGACAAATTAAGGTACCTAAAGACATTTTGGATAATATCAATGGACCTATATGGATATCTTGACTCATGCTTCCATGGCTGCCTACCAATTGACGGTAACACATCTTGCTAATCCTGAAGGCTAATCAAGCCATTCATCAGTTGCTCAAGACCAAACCAAACTACGATAGCTATGATCGGTGTATTAGACTGTCCTGTACAAATCCAATAGTTAATAGTTGTACAGACAGTTACATTTAATATAACATAGTACGCCACGATTAGTGGAGGTTTATGATTGAAGGGGGGATTGATATGCGAACATATCAAATTGCTCAGTTCACATACCACTTAACTTTTTTACTTAGTACACGTACTTTACTGTTTTGAAAACCCCAGTTTTTGCTCAATTCACATATCGGATTTTCCAAAATGCCTTTAAATAATTTTTACCCAAAACATCCCTCAATTCGCATCCCTCACTTCACATACCACTTAATTTTTGCTGAGTACAGATAACTTATTTTTTGATTAATTACATAGACTTAATTGCTCATTAGGGGGCCAAGGAGTTATTACACAGACTTAATTACTCATTAGGAGGTTGGGAGGGGGGCAAAGAAGGGGGGTAAGGTGGGGGTAGAGGAGGCGGGGCTGGGGAAGATGGGCAGAGGGGGCTGGGGAGGGGAGGGGGTAGGGGAGGTGGGTGGGAGGGGGCTGGGCTAGGAAGGGTAGAGGATGGGTCAGAGGAGGAGGCGGCTATGTGAAGAGGGGGATGGGGCATATGACTGGGGATGGGGCGCAGAGGAGGCTGGGGAAGAGGGGAAGATGGCTTTGGCTTGGGAGGGATCGGAGGGGGTTGGGGAGGGCGGGGTGGAGGGGGCTAGGGCCGGGGAGGGGCTGGGGAAGAGGGGAAGGTGGCTTTGGCTTGGGTGGGATCGGAGGGGGTTGGGGAGGGCGGGGTGGAGGGGGCTAGGGCCGGGGAGAGGGGCTGGGGAAGAGGGGAAGGTGGCTTTGGCTTGGGAGGGATCGGAGGGGGTTGGGGAGGGCGGGGTGGAGGGGGCTAGGGCCGGGGAGAGGGGCTGGGGAAGGTGGCTTTGGCTTGGGAGGGATCGGAGGGGGTTGGGGAGGGCGGGGTGGAGGGGGCTAGGGCCGGGGAGGGGCTGGGGAAGAGGGGAAGGTGGCTTTGGCTTGGGAGGGATCAGAGGGGGTTGGGGAGGGCGGGGTGGAGGGGGCTAGGGCCGGGGAGGGGCTGGGGAAGAGGGGAAGGTGGCTTTGGCTTGGGAGGGATCGGAGGGGGTTGGGGAGGGCGGGGTGGAGGGGGCTAGGGCCGGGGAGAGGGGCTGGGGAAGAGGGGAAGGTGGCTTTGGCTTGGGAGGGATCGGAGGGGGTTGAGGAGGGCGGGGTGGAGGGGGCTAGGGCCGGGGAGAGGGGCTGGGGAAGATGTGAAGGTGGCTTTGGCTTGGGAGGGATCGGAGGGGGTTGGGGAGGGCGAGGTGGAGGGGGCTAGGGCCGGGGAGGGGCTGGGGAAGAGGGGAAGGTGGCTTTGGCTTGGGAGGGATCGGAGGGGGTTGGGGAGGGCGAGGTGGAGGGGGCTAGGGCCGGGGAGAGGGGCTGGGGAAGATGGGAAGGTGGCTTTGGCTTGGGAGGGATCGGAGGGGGTTGGGGAGAGGAAGAGGGTGGCTGGGGAGGGTAGAGGAGACGGAGAGGGGATGGGTAAAAGATGATAATTAGGTTAATTGAAATTAGTTTATTTAATTAGTATCTTAAGTTAAGTGGCATGTGTACTGAGCAGAAGATGAACTAGAGAGAAAGATATGGAGAAGAAGAAGATATGTGAACCGAGCAATGAAACACAAAAGAGGAGTTGAAAACAATATCCCAAAACGGTATGTGCGTGATGAGCAAAAAGATATGTGAACCGAGCCGTTTTGAAAAGGGCACTGCGGGGTTTTAAAAGAAAGGCATTATTGGTAATTTTCAAAAAATTAAGCAGTACGTGAACTGAGCAATTTGGTATGTTGGCATAGCAATTCCCGACCGAAGAAGCGATCCAAGTTGGAGCCAACACTCCAAACCTTCTATACACAATATCCATGACCCATTAGGGTTGGAAAAACCAAGTTGCCATCCTTCATGCTGGCCATGTTTCATGCCAGTGTCAGCTCTGTAGGCCATCCACACCCCCATTAAACACCAACCTGAACCATGCCTAAAATGCCGTGCATGTTAGGCTAACCCGTTTTCTTCCCCCCAAACTTGGCATTT
>JAULAV010004392.1:0-25000 GCA_030789695.1 Scilla litardierei
ACTTTCTCCTCCCCTTTGGCATATCAACAAGATGGGAAGGTGCAAATTGATAATCACCAAGGGTTAGGAAAACCTACTAATCTATATGCACAACATACTATGAATGAAATGCAATGACATATAAATGAAAATAACATGATAGCAATCAAACATTTAATAATCCCACATAATCATACAAAATATTCAAACTTGGGAGTAATGGACAAACTCACACATATATGGTACAAAAAGTAATCATACAAGCATGGTACCCAAGCAATGAAGTGCAATGTGAGTGCGTTTGCAAGGTGGAAATCACACAAAGGCTGAGTTTGATTTTTATATATAGTCGCATGAAAATATGTCATTCCTAGTATACGATTCTATATATATGTTCCTGTCATGCCTAGAAACATTCTTAGGAATCCACAAAGATAGTGATTTGAGATTCTTAAGGAGATGTTGTTAGTGGCATGAGTAGGGAGTTGGGATGCACGCTTGTAAGGTGGAACATAAATATTAGCGTGTCTCGTGTGTGAAACATGCAAATGAGCATTAATTCTAGCATGAAAATTTTAAGCCACATGTTATAAATAATCCATGAATAAACAAATGAATATGGATTATGAATACACAACACACATGAGTCAAGAATTTGACACGAATGACATACATAAACATGAATGACATAAAAGACACATAATATGCAAACATAGGATATGCATGTGATAGTCTCAAACACAAAGTGACATCTACATGCATCCAACACACATAGATACCAAATGTAAGAATACTTACAGCATTACGCTCCACATACTTTGGTGCTTCACTTAAGCACCATCAACTCCATTTGAATGGAAATCTTTGCAAATCAAGGAGTTGGTAGAGTTGGTATCCCAAAGTGGATTGAACCTAGAAAACATAATTTTGGTATCCAAAAACCTTTTTGGATCATATGGGTTAGGGAACAAATTTAAATACTAAATTCAAATAATTGTAACCCATATCCTAATGTAATCACACACAATTTTCATGATACATGTAATCATATCATTTGA
This sequence comes from Scilla litardierei, assembly GCA_030789695.1. Classification (NCBI taxonomy): domain Eukaryota; kingdom Viridiplantae; phylum Streptophyta; class Magnoliopsida; order Asparagales; family Asparagaceae; genus Scilla; species Scilla litardierei. The sequence continues at coordinate 1,038 of JAULAV010004392.1, forward strand.
TAAATATTTAACCATATACATGCATGTACCAATTGTACCAAAAGTAAATATGTATATTAATCCAAAATCATGACATGTATCACATGCAACAAAAGCATGTATTGCATGAGAAAGTATTAAATAATCTAGACATGAAAATCCTAAACACAATGATTTACTAGTAATCAATCAATGGAAATCAAATTCAATAAGAATTTAAGTTTCCAACAAACATGAGCATACAAGACCGATATGCAAACAAAAGAATAAACATATTCTTAACATAAATGCTTTGGTACACTTAGAATGAATATAAACTTATGGTACCAAGCATGTTGGGTTAACGGTAACTAACCCTTTGGAAACAAAGTCCAAGAGGACCTAGATTTAGCAACATAATCATCTTTCGAAATAATATCATGAATATAAGATTGCACATAAATATCCTTAGCATGATTGCTAGTGTTCTTAGGACCCCAAATAGTGTATGTTTTGGGTATCCTCTTTCTAGTGGTTGCATGCACAAAAGGTTGATATCTACGTGGTGCATGTGGCCTAGGAACATGGGATTTAGCAAGAGCATATGGATATGTGTATGGAACATTGTGTTGTGCTAAAGAATGCTGATGGGCATGTGATCCATGGTGTGATGTTGCATACATACGTGGATGAACATGATGTGCATATGCATGAAGATGATAATGAGAATAAGCATGCATACCTGGATGTGATGTGTGATCATAAGCATGTGAAGGTGAATGAGCATGAGTACGTGCATAAGAATGTCCCAAATGAGTGTTTGCATGTGCTCGTGGGTGTGAAACATAAAAACTATCATTTGTAGGAATGTGAGGAGTGGATGCATTTCGACGAGTATTGGTGTACATGAACGTATGTCCCTTCTTTTGATGTCCACCCTTGGTGGGGTTCTCTGCAAAGGAGGGAGGAATAGGAGTGGTGGTTTCCTTGGTAGTAGAACTACTCAAGTTGTTATAGAAACCACTCGTGGATGCACCGGAGGATGGTCTCACAAAATCTATAGTTACTTCACTATAGGAGGTGCGTGCATTAGATGCACTTGCCTTAGAATAACCAAGGCCAACACGATGATTTGCTGGTAGTTGATTCTTTAGCAAATCATCCAAAATGTCCTTTTCCTTATTGAATATCTCAACAATGGAGGACATGAGCTCATATTTCTTCGAAATCGAAGAAATAGTGATATTCAAGGTGGATGCACGTATAGTGAGCTTGTGCACTTGGGATTTGGGAGCCTCATTCTCAATGCCTAAAGTGTATTTTAAGATTGAAGATTTTCAATCTCAAGATCGTTACTATCCACAATGGAAACACGATCAAGTTGAGATTTGAGAGACTCCACCTCTTTTCTCAACATGCCATTTTGAGTAAGCAAGCTTGCTTTCTCAATGTCGAGTATCTCAACAATGGTGTCATTGTTTAAGGTGCTACATGTAGATGTGTTAGTGAGACTAGCAATCTTATTTTTAACATCACAATATTTATGCATAATCTTTTGATATTTATCAAATAATTGTTCATTTGAAATTCTAAGATCATCCATTATTATCTCTTCATCGTCACTATCACTTCCACTAGAATCACTTGATTCATCACTAAAATCATCCGTAGTGGCATCCTCTCGTGTCATCAACCCATGAATGAATCCCTTTCATCATTGAAGGAAGAACACTATGAGGTGGACTCTTCTTGCTCTACTAGCAGTGCCATATTTGATATGCCGTCATAACCTTAGACACACACATAAGAATGTTATAATTTAAATACTCAAGCAAGATGTCCATTACCTATTCATTTTCCTTCACCAATTCTTTTTGCTCATTTATCCCTTCATGTTCGGAAGTGGTAGGTGCACAAAAGGGCTTCTCCACAAGCTTCCAATAAGAATCATCAATGGATTGAATATAGGCGTTCATCTTTACACACCAAATTTGATAGTTCGGTCCAATGAGAAATGGTGGAGTAGGCCTTCGTGTGTTGTTGTTGGTTGCCATAGCTATAACCTCGCTCTGATACCAATTGTAAGGACTATATGCTATGAGAAAGAAACACTAGGGGGTGAATAGTGTTTTATAGAATTATAAGGAATTTACGCCAAATAAAACCCGAATTAACCAACAAATGCGGAATTAAAATAATGATCAACCACACAAGGAAGAATGCAATGCAAACATACAATGTATCCTGGTTCGGTGCCACCCAAGCCAAACCCGACTTGTTACCGATGCCCTAATCCAGCAACACCCGAGATCACACTTGGATACTCTAGTAAATTTCACTAGAGCTTCTCTTTAACCCACTTATGGACACCCCAACAAGTGCAATCAACCTACAATCAGTGTCCGTGTATCCCACAACCCGGGAACATGCAAAAACCTTAATCCCACAACTTGGAACTAAGCACACTCTCACAAATTGAGAGCAAACCCTTTCCTTGACTCCCACAACTTGGGATCAAGCCAACACTCTCAACTACCCAGAGCAAACCTTTCTCATTGACTCCCACAACTTGGGATCAAGCCAACCCTCTTATCAATCGAGAGTACTCAACAAAATAGAAGTATTGAGAATGAAATATACAACTTGAAATACACTCACATATGCCTTGACTAAGAGCTTACTTGTGAAGGCTATAGAGAGTGTGAGTGTGTGAGTGTGAGTGTGAGTGTGTGTGAGTGTGTGAGTGTGTGAGTGTGTGAGTGAAGTGCTCAATGAGGGAGGAGATATCCCTTGAGATGCTTGCCCAAAGATGAAAGCAAATCTAGCTTAGATGTGTGCTTTAGAGCTAGAGGGAAAGAGAGAATTAGAGAGCACTTGAGAGAAGAAAGAGGCTTGAAAATGAGACTTAAACTGTTTTCTTAAGAGACCAAGAGAGCTAACATATTCAGCATATCTCCTATATATAGAAGCTCAAGGGAAGCCCAAAAACCCCAAGCAAAAAGACCCAAAAACCAATCTTCCAATGGCTAGAACTGGGCTGAAAATGACTCGGACAGGCGTCTGTGGAAGGGGGGACATGCGCCTGGTCCACTGTAGCCAACGTCTATAAAATGAAAAACACCGACAAGACACAGGCTGACCAGGTGCATGTAGAAGGATGACTAGGCGCCTGTACACTTGGGCAGGCACCTGTACACCTGGGCAGGCGCCTGTCAAATCTACAACATACGGCTATTCGAGGGGGTAGATTCTGCAGTTTTTCAGTAAAACTAATCACTAAAACATCTATATCTGCCACTACAGATATCTTATTGGAGTGATTCAAGTTCGGTTGAAAAGATAACAAAATTTCCTTTCAAATGAGCTTGGAATGGACATGAAATTCCAACTACATAAAAAATTGGCAGCACTTTGAATCCGACTGATAGGTGCAGGAAATTTGATATCGGTACACAAAAACAGTCGTAACTTGAACTACAGATATCCTATTTGAGTGATTTAAGTCGGGTTGGAAAGCTTAGTGAGTTAGATAACTACTACAAGTGGTTTGGATGAAAAATTCCAAATACAAAAAACTGGCATCAGTTTGAAGGTAGACTGGTCTGAAAAACAGAATACAGCTTCAATCAGATTTGGGCAATGTTTAGAAACAGGCACCTGCTGAAGGGCAACCAGGCCTCTGGTGTGCACACCAGGCACCTGGTTATCCTTCATCAGGCCCCTGTTTTGAGTCAAAAGTTCAGATTCAAGTTTTGAATGCCTAGACGCATATGTGGTCAACTAGAGGCTATACTAATGATGTGTACATGTAGCGTAGGTGCCTCTAAGTAGTTCTAATTCAAGGCTTAACATTCTAAGACTTACACAGAAGTAAATACTAAAGATTACAATCAATATCCTTACTTCTTCATGGTCTTTAGTCTTTTAGTTGTATGTCTTAAATGTCTCCATAATCATTTAGTCTTTGATCCTCAACATGTTCTTTGAAGCTTTTGAATCATCCACTCATTTCTTCTCTTTGGATTGAATCTCCATTCATTAGTTGAAGCCATTGCTTGAGGTTTGATGTAGTCTTTTGAGTTCTTCAAGCCAATGCTTCACCTTTGTTGATCTACCAAGTTCTCTACTTGAATCAACACGTGTAGTCACTTTTGATCATCTTGAATCTAATTGGTGACTCTTTAGTTAACTGAATCACATGGGTTAATCACAAAGATTTATGTTTGGTCATCATCAAAACCAAGGTGGAGAGTCCAATACTTAACACCTCGTTTGTGTCTGTGCATTCACTGTTCAGTGCTCTTCGATTTGATATATGATATCACTTGCGGTGCTCAACGGTGAGGGATGAATAATTCGCTAAAGTTTGGCCTTCGTGGAAGGCAAACTTGAATTTTTTTCCTCCATTTACTTTAGTCCCACATTGCTCGTGAGATTAGTAAGGGGGCCGGCTCCCTATATAAATAGTGGCTAACCCCTTGAAAACCTGTACCAAGTCTCCGCTTTGAGTAGCTCCAAAAAGTTTTGAGCATGCTCGAAGTAAGACTTAAAATTTATTCCCTCCTCCTAAAATTCTTCCGTTTCTCCGTTCGAATCCTAGCAAGACGAGGAGGAGATTTGGATCGGATCTAAAGTCTTTGACGCGGGTCCTGCTCAAGTGATACTTTCTTCGGCAAGTGGTTGACTCGGAGGCACAGTGTTGGCTCACCTCGGGACGTGGTTCGGCTCGAGAGAAGCGGCTCAGCCCCAATGCGGGGCATCGCTTCGGAGGTCAAAGAAAGGTTGCTGAAAAAGACGCTTCGTATTCTGCAAAAACGAAGTTCCGGGTATGTTTTATTTTACTATGCTTTCTTATATGTTGCAGTAGTTTAGATCTTTCTTTATGGTTGGCTAGACCCACACCAAAGACAGTAGATTTTCCTGGTTAGGGTTCATGAAACTCTTAGAGCCGACATTAAGTAGTTTAATTTATTTTATTTCGCTACCTTTTATGCCTCTATCGTCTGTGCAACATAGGACATGCGTAGATTTTATACCCTAAGGGTCCATCAAAACCAAACACTTTTAAGATGGCATAGTCCCATTTCTATCGAAGTTTCACTACCCACCTTTTACACAAAGTTTTAATTATTGGATCGACTAAGTTTATTTTTGATTTCTTAAAATCTATGGAAATAATTCCATATCTCAGTAGCTACTTTATTACATTACGTCTTAGCCTCAGATGCTTACTTTTACCATTGTAGGACTTGTTTTTCGTAGTGGCTATTGCAACCCGATAGTCACAATGTATTACAGATAGTGTAGGTTTCATTCCCAAAAGAATATCTACTTAGAAACTTCTTATCTATTCTGCTCCACTTCCAACTAGCTCAAGAGCTACAAACTCTAATTCCATTATAGATCTATCTATAATTGTGTTTGCTTGGCTGACTTCCAAGCAATAGTGCCACCACCAATGGTGAACACATCCATTTATGGATTTTGTATCATTTGAATCAGAGATCCAGTTAGCATCACTATACCCTTCTAGTATAGCGGGATATCCAATATATAGAATACAATAGCTCATGGTACCTCTAAAATATTTCATTCATCTGTTCAAGGTAGACCAATGCTCTTCATTTGGATTGTGAGTGTATCTACTCGATCTGCAAACTGCATACGCTATATCTGGATGCGTATAATTCATTAGATGCATCAGACTTCTAATAATCTGAACCTAAAAAGATTGAGACACACTTTCTCCTCTATTTTTATTCAACTTGGAATTAGCATCCAATGGTGTTGAAATACGAGTGACATCGAAATGTCCAGATTTCTTGAGAATTTTCTCAACATGGTGCTTGTGTGCTAATCTTAAGCTACTCTCAATTCTAGTGATTTTTATACCCAATATTACATTGGCTTCACCAATGTTGACAGTTAGGTTCTGCCTTCTAGTAAATATGGGCCGACGAGGACGCCTTCGTTGAATTAACCCTTCGCTGGCTGAGAAGTGGGACTCGTGAAAGAGAGAATCCGGATCAAGATAAGCAAGGATTGAACTCCTCAGATGGATGTTGACCTAGCTTTGGGATATCTCCATGGATCTACACCATAGAAAAATCGTCGGGGGTTGGGGTTGGGGCCCGACCATATTCCCTCCGACGATCAAGTCAGTTGATGACTCAATAGTGGATGAAAATGTAAAGAGGAAAATAAAGAGTAATGTTGATCATAGTTTCATATTTAGCCTTGTTAGGATCTCCCCCTGCATGGGTTGTTCTCTGGGCTATTTATCTCCTCCCCCTTTTGCATTGTAACTCCCCACTAATCAAAGTGGCTTTAATGGAGATAACTGTCACCATAAAATTAGGCTAATAATGCGGATTTATGGGACTAACTCCTCCCATGAATGTAGCACTTAATTACCTAATTATGGACCGCTTAAGTGGGTCATGATGAAACATAACCACTCACTATTGAAGGGTCTTCATAAGGAAAATGGGGGTTGACTCGTTCAACCTAGGAGCCATGGGTCGTGGGCCAGCCTGGAAATGGCCTAACCTTGGAAAACTATATGTGATGTAACAATGGTCCCCATCATCCAAGCTTTACAGCTATAAAGGTTGAGGTCGGGTGATGTGATAAGCATGAGGAAGAAATATCCTTGATTGGATAGTCGGGCTGGCTTGCAAGAAAATTTATCTTCTTGACTTATAGCTGTGATGGAAATAGGTCTACAGGAGAGGGGAACGGTCCCTCGGCTTATAATGGAAGTTGAGCTTTATCAAAGATCAATTTGCGATGACTTCAAAGTATGGTCCATGTTCATGTAGTTAAGTTGGTCCTGATCGTATAGTCATTCATTTGGCAGCGAGGGGAGTGGCCCCTTGGCTTATGCATGACGAAGAGTCGTTCGATGGTGAGGGTCGTTCGGTGTCGAGGGGGTAGCCTCTCGGCTTATGATTGACGACGAGGGTCGTTCGGTGGCGAGGGGGCAGCCCATCGGCTTATAGCCGACGACGAGGGTCGTTCGGTGGCGAGGAGGCGGCCCCTCTGCTTATGGCCTACGACAAGGGTCATTCGATGGCGATGGGGCAGCCCCTCTACTTACGGTCGACGACGAGGGTTGTTCGATGGCGAGGGGACATCCACTCTGCTTACGGCCGACGAAGAGACTTCTGTTGATGCTTGGCAGCATTTGTAGCCACTCTGCTTACGGCCGACGAAGAGACTACTGTTGATGCTTGGCTGCATTTGTAGTGGCTTCGCAAGAGTAAATCTACATAATGAGTCTAACAATCTCGATATCATGATAGTTCTTCAATCTTGCAAGAATTTGATGGGCTTCTACTCTTTACCGCACCCAGTACGGGCTTTGTCTCTGCTTGGCTCAACTAAGAATAAAAAAGAAACAGATGTATGGTGTGTGGTACACGGTGGCTTAGAACTCGTCGAGAGATGCTTCAATAAAGGACACAGTGTGGACCGCTTTCTATGGCTTGCTTACAAGGGCTTGGTGCAGTCGGCATGCTTGACACGATATAGCTTTGCAACTTGTTGCTTCGGACCATAACGACGAAGCCGCCCCTGGTTGTCACACCGTGTCGAGCGGGCCATTTCCACAAGAGTGTTCTGAGGAAAAGCTCGATTCAAAAGTGAGGGGCTATTCGGAGCCCGGGTAGAGGTCAATGGCTCAACACCGGATGGACCTCTACGGGGCTTGGCTCAGAATACCTATTCGAAAAGAATGGAATTGAGCTCCAGTTAACATCAATTATAAAATCTTGATAAATAAATGAGGCATATCAAGTAGAAATGAAAGAATTGTTTCATGTAATCATGTGTCGGAGGTGAAGCTCGGATGAAGAAGACTAAAACTCGATCGTCCAAGATGGAGCTTCGATTCAAGCTCTTGTCGAAGTGCGGGGCCAAGATGAAGGATCGAGAAGATCAAGAGCAAAGCTCGGTTGAGAGCAAAGCTTCGAGTTTGAACGAGCTCGGATCGTAGCTTTGATCAACATGATGGGATGACCGAGCTTGGTTCGGTCCTGAAGCTTTGCTAGTCATCGATGAGTCACTCAGTGAACGCCATGTAGGACAGGGCAATACGATTGCCTTGGCAGTGGTCTCGACACAGTCGTTCATTCAGACGCCGATGCAGCTGTAAAGGGTGCTGAGATTGATACCCATGGCTTTGCCTCCTTTCTTTCCATTGCGATCAAAAACCAGATCTGCAATGGGAGTTGGGTCTTTGACGGTGATCTCGATATGATCTTTCATCCATACGTCGACGCAGCTGTAGATGGTGTCGAGATCGATGCCCACTGCTTTGCCTCCTTTACTTGCAATTGCAATAGCAAACCAAATCATTGAATTCGACGTAAGATGGGTCTTCGATCGAGCTCCGATGAGCGTCGATGGCATAGATCGAGGTCGAACAGGCGAGGGCTTCTCTGATCGAGCTTTGAGGAGGTGAGGGGACCTCGACCGAGCTCAGGGAGGCCTTAATCGAGCACAAATGAGCCATGGGTGGGGTCATCAATCAAGCTCGAATGGGCAAGGAAACGTCATTCGAACCCGGACATGACATGGATCTCCGATTGAGCTCTGACATGTGAGGAGGCTTTGGTCGATTTCTGACGAAGCATGGAGCTTTGATTCGAACTCAAATGTCGACGTCCGATTGAAGAAAACTGAGTTTGGGCAGTGATTCATGGTGAATATTACATATTTAGCCCCATATTTAGCCCCATTTTGTGGATATATGGTATTTAATTGGTCTCTAATACGATCGTATTTAGAATACCCTTAATTATTAGAGCAAACTCTCATTCTTTGCACAAAACAGAAATATATTGAGTATTTCTGCGCTTTTAGTATTTTTCTTATGAAGATCTCAGTCTCACGATTCCAACGACTATTTATTCGTATTTTTCTGAGATCTGTGCTAATATCTATGAATTTTTGAATGCAGAATACAATTTAAATAAAGAAATATGACGCAAATACAAGTAAAATATGGTCGAATATACACGTACGCGTATAAGCTCATTGGGCGGGCCACGTGGCACTATCCTGTCCGCTCACCGATCATCCGATGGCACTCAGTAATGGGGAGATGCGGCAAGTTATTGACTGTTGGATCCCAATCCAACGGCTGTGCAGCGACGATCAAAATGCAGCTACGGAGCACCAAACAAGTACATGTGGCACTCATCAGCCAAGTTCCCGCCTCATCAAACGGATCAAGCAAGTGGGCGACACAGCACTGCGTCGATCTTTGGATGATGATCTAATGGTCGAGATCGAGGCAGAGGGCTGAGCGAGACGCGGAGCGGCTACGGTCGACGTGGCTTCATCTTCACCGTTTCTTCAAGATCCAGTAGCCATGATTGAACACGAGGTGAACGCAGAGAGGAATGTGGATGCAGGCGTAGATCTGATAAGCGCGGATACGTGTCGCCTCCACAGGCGATCCCGCCTTGATCCAACGGCGGAGATTTGTGCCAACACGAGTTTAGGGTTTGAAGCAGACTTTAGAGCGGGTTTGAGCAAAATATTTACATCCGAACCGACTTAATACCCCTATAAATACCAGTGTATTCCAAGTGTAATTCAGACTTTTTTTTTGCTGTATTTTGAGCGTATTGGAGGGGCTACAGTGCATATTTTTGCGTGATCTTCTGGGGCTTTAGAGATAGAGGCTAAGGGCTCTTGCTGGATGAATTCTAAGGCTTTTGGCGGAGTTTTGGTGATATAAATCTGAACTTATACATTGTATTTTGCATATTTAGCATGTATTTTGAGACTTTGAACATGTGTTTGCGTATAAATATGAGTTTTCTTCTCTCCTTGCGTGGCTAATACCTTTGTTTGTTGGTTGTGATATTGTTAGAGTGTTGTAATATTTGGTTTCTATGTCTTTTTGCCTTATTTCGCATGTTATATCACGTATTTTGCTAGATTCTACACGTATTTTTCAAGTATTCTCTTTGTTGAAGTACTTGGATCGAATCTGATCTTTGCGGACTTATTCGTGGCATGATCTTTGCAGACATTACCGTGACCCTTGCGGGCACATGAATTTAAATTCTTTATGAAGCTAGTAATTTACGTGATTATTTATGACATTTTGAATGATTGTTTATCATTATACTTTCCGATGTTCTCATACCCTTGCAGGTGAAACGTTGAGTAATAGAAAAGATGTTGATAACCATTGATTACACATACTCTAACAAAATCACAACCGACACACACTTCTCTTATTGTTTTCTTAGATCGACTCTCCATACATGTTTTAGTATTACGTTCATGTTTACTTAAAAAACCAACATCACAATTCTCTCACTTTTGAAAGGTGGTTTGTTTCCATCGATTTTCTACTCTTTAGAGACTGATTCTTTTGGTTTGCAGGTCGACTGTCCCATGGATTTGACACCTGACTCTCCAAGTTTACTACTTGATCGATCTGTTGAGTATTGGTGTTTCATACCAATGTTATTTTCATGATGATCACAACATTATGTGGTTGCTAAGACTATATTATTTTAGTCTCATAGTCACTTTTCAAGAATATTATTTTTAGAGACTAAACACTTGGTGCAAAGATGGACATCAAGTGGAGAAGGGCCAAAGCGTGGACTCAAGGGGTGCCAAAGCTTGGAGATGATGTAGAGCATTAAGACAACAAGATTAAAGCCATAGACTTTAAGGAAAGCCATGTAATCCATGTAATATTTCCTTTATTGCTTTCTCTCTTATTTGAGTCTAGGTTAATGTAATGCCTTGATAGATGGTCTACTCATACATGCATATGCATTTAATCATCTTAGTGAGCCTTAGGATTATCATAGAATCCAACCCAATAGGCTCATCTTGACCAAAGACACATTTGGAGTCTCTGGTTCTCCTACAGTCGCCTGCTGAAGGATTCACAGTCGATTGAGTGATTTCCAGTCGCCTGTGGATCCTTCTACAGTCGACTGTGATGCACGACTCAAGTCATCATTTCTATTGAATCTACTTGAGCTTTTTGCATCAGTCGACTGATGATCAATTTACAGTCGCATGTATATTTACAGTTGCCTGTGGTATGGTCAACAGTCGTCTGAGTAGCATAAGTGCATGTTCGACTTCTCTATGTATTTCTCCATCTCCTGCAGCAGCCGACTGATGAAGGATTTACAGTCGCCTATTTATTTTACAGTCGACTGTATTATTGTCATCAGTCGCCTGTATGCTTATCTGGAGAAAGAGTGCAGCTCTCTGTTTATTCCATCCCCTGCAGCAGTCGCCTGCTGAAGGTTTTACATGCACCTATCCTATTCACAATCGACTGTATCGACTTCATCAGTCGACTGTCGTGGCTCAGATTATAGCCGTTGGATATTTTCTAGCCGTTGCAGTCGACTGTCATTTGTTCATTAGTCGACTGTCAGTGACGTTTCTGTCCAGAAACTAGCCGTTGCAGCTTTTTGTTTTTAGCTATTTCCTTGGGTTTTGAGGGTTTGTATAGGGTTCGTATATATAGGAGAGAGCTGAGTTCATTGGAACCTCTTGATGCTTTTGCAAATAATTAGAGATTGATTAAGCCACTCTCAAACTCTCACATTTCCCTCTTTGAGCTCTCATTCCTCTTCATGCATTGAAGTCCAGCTCAAGGGAAATCATCCAATTACTTTCAAGCAAATCTCAACACTTGGAGATCCTCTTCCATGCCTTGCATTCATCTATGAGTAAGCATCTCAAGGCATATGTAAGAGTATTTATTTTACTTGGTGATACTTGTAACTCTAATTCTCTTTGTGGGAATTAGTCTTTCTCTCTTTTTGGGAGTTTATCTCTTTATGGGATTAGGATATTCTCTTTGTGGAAATTAGTCTTTCTCTCTTTATGGGAGTTATCTCTTTGTGGGATTAGGATATTCTCTTTGTGGGAATAACTCTCTTTGTGAGAGTAACTCTCTTTGTGGGAGTTTGGTGTCCTAGTGTAGGGCTAACCCTAATTCTCTGAGTGGGAGTTGTAATTCTCTAGGTGGGAGTTTGACCTCTGTGTAGGATTGGTTGGGTCCTTGTGTTGGGCAAAATCCTCTTGGTGAGGTATCTCTCTGTGGGATTTGTATTCACTTCTCTTTGTGTGATTATAGTGAATATTGGTGTGGCTGGACGTACCCAAGTTTGAAAAACCAGGGTAAAATCTTGTGTTTGCGTTTGGATTGATTGTGTCAATTATTTCCTCTTGCATTTATTATTCCGTATTTGCAAGTTTAATTTTAATTGGACAATTTATTGCCATTACACTATTCACCCCCCTCTAGTGTGTTTTTGTTAGTATTGCAAGGGTAAGGCGATCCTTACAATTGGTATCAGAGCGAGTTTATAGCATACTGCAACGATGGCATTCAACGCTACATCCGCGTCTCATGAAAAAGGTCATTCAACCGTTCGACCCCCGCTCTTCAACGGAACCAACTACCCAAGTTGGAAGATCAGGATGATGATCTACATGAAGGATCAAGACCTTTGGGACATCACGGAGGTGCCATTTGAGAAGCCCGCTACACCTGTGGCTTCAAGGACAAAGGCGGAGAAGGACTCGATCAAATTCAATGCGATGGCTATGAATGCATTCCATTGCGCCCTCTCAGCATATGAGTTCAACCGCATCTCCATGTGCAAAACGGCCAACGAAATTTGGCATACTTTGGAGATATGTCATGAAGGGACTACAATGGTAAAGAAATCTAAACAAACTGTGTTTAGATCTAAATATGAAATGTTTAAGATGCAGGAAGAAGAAAGCATTTCAGAGATGTTCACAAGGTTCACAGATATCATGAACGCTTTGGTGGGACTTGGGAAGATGATTTCCCAAGAGGATCGTGTAGAGAAGATCCTTGACTCTCACACACCTTATTGGGAGTCAAAGGCCAACAAAATTTTGGAATCATATGACACATCCAAATACACCGTTGAGGAGTGCATTGGAAATCTCATGGCATACGAAGTGAAGCTTTAACACAAGAAGGAGATTCAACCATCAAAGCTCGAGAAGCCAGAGAAGCACAAGGGGTTGCATTCCATGCCAAGGAGAAGCCAATCAAATGGAGGAAGAAATTCCATCGAGAAGCTCCTAGTGAAGAAGATGAGCTAGAAGAAGCTAGTGGAGAAGAAATTGAGGATCTTGCCGAGCAATTCAAGGCATTTCTCAAGTGCAAGCAAGGTAAGTCTTTATCAAAGTTTGCCTCCAATTCTAACAAGGTTCCTACTTGTTATACTTGTAGTGGAAAAGGTCACCTATCCACCGAATGCCCTTCCAAACCCAACAAAGAGACTTACAAGGGTAAAGGGAAGAAGCATTGGAAAGGGAAGTCCAAGTCCAAAAAGCACAAGAAGGGACTTGTCGGTACATTTGATGATTCAAGTGAGGATACATTAAGTAACGAAGAAGAGAATGCAAAGGAGGATGCAAAGGAGGATGCTCACGCGTGCTTTGTAGCCATTGATGTTCCTACACCAATCCTCTCTGGCTCAAATGAAGATGAGTTGGAAGCATGGCTCAACTCATATGAGGAATCGTGCCTCATGGCAATCGGGAAGAAGTCATCATCAATCCCTAGCGAGGAAGAAGACGATGATGAGATTGAGGAGAAGATCTCATACGAAGAGCTTGAATATCGTTTTGGTATGGTTTTCGAAAACGCTAATAAGTGTATCAACTCTTATAATAAATTAAAAGAAAAATATAAGATTGCTAAGAGTAGATTGCATGAACTAGAAATTGCTAGTGTAATTCATGATGAAATGCATGATTGTGACACTGGTGAGAGAGGCACACTTCTCTCTCAAGTTAAGGAATTGAGTTTGTCTAATGATAGTCTTGTTACTTAAAACCTTAGCTTAGAAACTCGCATTCAACAACTTACGTTGAAATGTGAAGTGGAATCCCGTAAGCTCAAAAGCTTTGTGTATTCTAGGGATTCACTCCACGATTTACTTGAAAAACAACATCTGGTAAATCATAGAGGAGGCTTGGGATATATTCAAAATGTGGTACCCAAACCCACCTCTAATTCCTCTTATGGTGCTAATACAAAAAATATTGCTAAAGCACCTAAGAAGAATCACCATGCCTCCTTGTATAACAATAACACCAACAAGAAGCATGTAGATCACAAGGTGATGAGGAAGAATGAAAACTCTTCATTTTTTGCTAAGAAGAAAAATCCTCATTCTATGCATGCCAAGATATTCTTTTCTACATCTAAGCATGCCACATCCACCCCACTTGCAAAGGCAAAACCCTTGCCTAGGAAATCCTTGAGTTTATGGATTCCCACTAAGGTTAGTGTGCAAGAGAGAGATAGTCACATCAACTCTCTAGTTAGGGATGTGATAACTTCATGTGATTATGTTAGGAAATCAAACTTCTCTTGGGTTTGGTTCCCTAATGTTTAGGTTCCTCACACATATGCATATTGCATGGGTATTGTGCTTAAATGTTTTGTTTAGCATACCCATTGTTTGTGTGTGTTTCATGACTTTGAAAATATTTTCAAATTTATTTTTTTTTTCATAAAAATGGGAATCTTGGGGAATACATTGATGTACATGTAATTGTTGATCCATATGTATGTCAATGGAGGAGTTAATATGTTGTATGTTTAAAATATTTTTAAAACATATTTTGACTCTCATTTTGGGGTGTCTTTGGGATCAATTCTACAATTGGTGTTAATTCTCAATAGGTTAGTTTTGGTCTCAAACTAAACCCCTTGGATATTGCCAACATGTTTCTGTTATATTTCTTTTAGGCAATGTCATTATGTATCATTGAAGATTGATTAGCTTGATTTTTCCATATCTATTTGCTTTGATACACTTTAGGCCCATGGCTCCAATATATGTATATCAATTTGTAAAGAGGATTATTCCAAGATTTATTATCTACAATTGGTATTACCTCAATTGTTAGAGATTGTTTATCTTCTAATTTACAATTGGTATTAGATCCTAGAAGTCAAAATTTGACTTTTTCTATGATCTAGGGGGAGCATGGGATAGTGATTGATACCCACTAAATTTTAAAATTTTGGTATCATACATCTCCTTATAACTTGCATGTTGTCACATATTTGATTAAGATGGCAAAGGGGGATATTTATGATGTCCACCTTTTTGACGATGTCAAGGGGGAGAGATATATGCATTATGTAAATATAATTCTTGTATTTCATACATATGCATTTAGGGAGAGATATATCTATGGGGAGAGATATATGAGATTGTATAAACCATTCTTGTTTGCATGATATTGTCTATTGCAATTGGTTTATGTGATCAATGTCTACCTATTTTATGTCACCATGATGACTCATTATTTCATTTGGTATAATGAGTATTTACTATTGTGTATCTCATTTTACACTTGGTGCATATAAGTAGGGGGAGCTCATTAGCATTGTGCTTTAATTATTTATGTTTTACATAATGTGTGTCATCATCAAAAAGGGGGAGATTGTTGAGTATTGGTGCTTCATACCAATGTTATTTTGATGATGATCACAACATTATGTGGTTGCTAATGACTCTATTGTTTTAGTCTTATAGTCACTTTTCAAGAATATCATTTTTGGAGACTAAACACTTGGTGTAAGGATGGATATCAAGTGGAGAAGGGCCAAAGCTTGGACTCAAGGGGTGCCAAAGCTTGGATATGATGGAGAGCATCAAGACATCAAGATTGAAGCCATAGACTCTAAGGAAAGTAATGTAATCCATGTAATATTTCCTTTATTTCTTTCTCTCTTATTTGAGTCTAGGTTAATGTAATACCTTGATAGATGGTCTACTCATACATGTATATGCATTTAACCATCTTAGTGAGCCTTAGGATTATCATAGAATCCAACTCAATAGGCTCATCTTGACCAAAGATGCATTTGGAGTCTCTGGTTCTCCTACAGTCGCCTGCTGAAGGATTCACAGTCGACTGGGTGATTTCCAGTCGCCTGTCGATCCTTCTACAGTCTACTGTGATGCATGACTCAAGTCATCATTTCTATTGACTCTACTTGAGCTTTTCGCTTCAGTGGACTGACGATCAATTTACAGTCACCTGTATAATTACAGTCGCCTGTGGTACGGTCAATAGTCGTCTGAGTAGCGTAAGTGCATGTTCTGCCTTTCTCTGTAATTCTCCATATCCTACAGCAGCTGACTGATGAAGGATTTACAGTCGCCTGTTTATTTTACAGTCAACTGTATTATTGTCATCAGTCGCCTGTATGCTTATCTGGAGAAAGAGTGCAGCTCTCTGTTTATTCCATCCCCTGCAGCAGTCGCCTGCTGAAGGTTTTACAGGCGCCTGTCCTGTTCACAATCGACTATATCGACTTCATCAGTCGACTGTCGTGGCTCAGATTATAGCAATTGGATATTTTCTAGCCGTTGGACAGTCGACTGTCATTTGTTCATCAGTCGACTGTCAGTGACGTTTCTGCCCAGAAACTAGCCGTTGCAGCTTTTTGTTTTTAGCTGTTTCCTTGGGTTTTGAGGGTTTGTATAGGGTTCCTATATATAGGAGAGGGCTGAGTTCATTGGAACTTCTTGATGCTATTGCAAATCATTAGAGATTGATTAAGCCACTCCTAAACTCTCACGTTTCCCTCTTTGAGCTCTCATTCCTCTTCATGCATTGAAATCCAGCTCAAGGAAAATCATCCAAGTGCTTTCAAGCAAATCTCAACACTTGGAGATCCTCTTCCATGCCTTGCATTCATCTATGAGTAAGCATCTTAAGGCATATGTAAGAATATTTATTTTACTTGGTGATTCTTGTAACTCTAATTCTCTTTGTGGGAATTAGTCTTTCTCTCTTTGTGGGAGTTTACCTCTTATGGGATTAGGATATTCTCTTTGTGGGAATTAGTCTTTTTCTCTTTGTGGGAGTTTATCTCTTTTTGGGATTAGGATATTCTCTTTGTTGGAATAACTCTCTGTGTGGGAGTAACTCTCTTAATGGGAGTTTGGTGTCCTAGGGTAGGGCTAACCCTAATTCTCTGAGTAGGAGTTAGTAATTTTCTAGGTGGGAGTTTGACCCCTGTGTAGGGTTGGTTGGGTCCTTGTGTAGGGCAAAATCCTCTTGGTAAGATATCTCTTTGTGGGATTTGTATTCACTTCTCTTTGTGGGATTATAGTGAATATTGGTGTGGCTGGACGTACCCAAGTTTGGAAAACCAGGGTAAAATCTTGTGTTTGCATTTGGATTGATTGTGTCAATTATTTCCTCTTGCATTTATTATTCCACATTTGCAAGTTTAATTTTAATTGGACAATTTATTGCCATTACACTATTCACCCCCTCTAGTGTGTTGTTAGTATTGCAAGGGTAAGGCGATCTTTACATGATCTCCTACACTTGGAAGTAGCGCTCGCACATTTCGAGACGAGTCAAGTTTTTGGCGCCATTACCTGGGACATTGGTATTTGTAATCCATACTCTCAATTTCTCTCGAGAAATATTCGATGAGATATTTCCATCTTTTAGTTTAGGATTTTTATTTGCTTTCTATTGCATAAAAAACGCATAAAAATATAAAAACATAAAACCAAAAAAAACACACATTTGCTAGTTTATGTAGCATAGATCCCCTACTTCACATAGATTAGTACGAACTGAAAATATGACGAATAATGATGATGAAAAATATATCACACCACCTGAACAAGAAAGACCTTTATTGGAAATTTATATGCCATCTAGGGTGGTGTCTGATTCATGCATAATTCTACCTGCGGATGCTCATAATTTTAATCTGAAGCCAGGTGTAATTCAACTCTTACCATCTTACCATGGCATTGAAAATGATAATCCTTATTTGCATAATAGATATTTTGAAGAAGTATGCTCGACACGGATGGAAAAATTAGCTCAGATTATGTTTATCTAAAATTATTTCCATTCTATTTGAAAGATAAAGCAAAACATTGGTTAAATTCTTTACCACCTAGATCTATCTCCACTTGGTTACAATTGCAAACTGCATTTCTAAAAAAAATCTTTTCTTTGTAGAGGACCGGCACCTTGAAGCGACAAATCATGTCATTTTCGCAGAAGGAGAAGGAATTGTACGACCAAGCATGGGAGAGATTCAAGGACCTTTTGATCGCTTGCTCACACCATGGATATGACAAAGGCCGTGCTATTGGATTATTTTATGATGTCCTGCAGACGCAAACTAGGCAATACATGGATATGATGTGCAACGATGAATTCTTTCAGAAAACTCCTACCGAGGCATGGAACTACATAGAAACCATCGCAGAGCATGCGAGGAGATGAGAATCTACTTCAAAGTTTGATAGATCAGAGCTTCTTCCACCATCTAAAGGAGGCATGCACTCGTTGAAGCGAGACGATGCAATAAGAGCACATGTGGACGCATTACTGACGCAGAGGTTATAAGGCCTAGACTTGAGAGCAGTGAAAGTAGTCGAAGCTGGACCATTCTGCGCCATTTGTGAGCAGCCTATTCATGACACGTCTGTTTGTCCCGCAATCCATGCTATGAAAGAGACTATAAGGAAACCACAAACTGAAGTGAATTGGGTATCAAATCAAGGAGTAAATTCGAACACTTTCAACTCTTCTTGGAAGAATCACCCAAATTTGAGATGGGACCACAACAGCCGGTGCAACAGACAACCACTCCTTACCGCCATCTAAATCATGCAAGCAATCAAGGGAAGAAGGAGCAGAGCACTGATATCACCGCCGTACTTCAACAAATGATGCAAATGCAGAATCAATAACAACAACAGCTTCAATAACAATTTCAGCAGCTTAACGAAAACTTTTCTAAAATTGATGCATCTTTGGAAAAAGGTACTTTACCAGCTCAATATGTTGCCAATCCTAACATAAATCTCTCTTCTTTTTCAGGTGACAACGTGAAACCATGCAAGGCGGTGACTACTTTACGTAGCAGATGAGAAATAGAAAAGCCAGAATCACCTAAGCATGAACAAATAGTGGAGGAGAAAGAGGATGAGCATGTACCACAAAAGCTGCAAGACGAGGAGAAAAGTTTAGAAAAAGAGGAGGTCAAAGAAAAAGAGCCTGAACCATATACACCTCCAGTTCCATTTCCACAGAGGCTAGCACCACCTTCGAAAGATAAGTATCAGGCAGAAATTAGGGACATCTTCAAACAGGTAAAAATTAATTTTCCCTTACTTGATGCGATAAACCAAGTGCCTGCATATGCTAAATTCTTAAAGGACTTATGCACTGTGAAACAGATGCTTAATGTGAAAAAGAAAGCTTTTCTCACGCAACAGGTAAGTGGCATAGTTCAAATAACACTCCTCCCAAATATAAAGATCTAGGTTCTCCTACTATTCCATGCACTATATGAACGAGGAGCTTTGGAAATGCTTTGCTTGATTTGGGTTCTCGTGTGAATATTTTGCCTTACTCTGTTTTCTTGGAAGTAGGTTTGGGAGAGCTGAAACCAACTTCAGTGGTGCTACAGTTAGCAGACAGGTCAATGCAAGTTCGAAGAGGTTGTGTGGAGGATGTTTTAGTTCAGGTGGACAAGTTCTACTACCTCGTGGATTTCATCGTCCTGTACATACATGGACCACCTTCTGGTAACATCACTCCTGTCATTTTGGGACGTCCATTCTTAGCTAAATGCAATGCCGTAATCAATTGTAGGGATGGACAGTTGAAGATAACATTTGGTAACATGAAACTCGAATTAAATATCGTTAAATCATGTAAGTTGCCAACAGATGTTGGATGTGTTGAGGAGGTATGCTTTATTGAAAATTTGATTGAAGACTATTTTGAGGTTGAGTATGAACGTGAAACTAATTACATTAATTACAATTTTGATGATATTAATGAATTCTATTTTGTGCAGGATAATCACGAGAGACCAAGGGAAGCATGTGCACCAAGATTTAAACCATTTCCAGTTGGACTGCCACCACAACTACACTCTAACGTGGAGCACCCAAAGCTTGAGCTGAAGCCATTGCCGGACGACTTGAAGTATGCTTTCCTGGGAAAAGATGAGACTTTCCCTGTGGTAGTATCTTCCAAACTTACACTTGAACAGGAACACTCATTGCTTGATGTACTTAAGGAACATAAAGGGGCCATTGGATGGTCCATTGCAGACATCAAAGGTATAAATCCCTTAATTTGTACACGTCATATTTATCTTGAGGATGATGCGAAACCTATGCTTGAAATGCAACGTCGGTTGAACTCGATGTTAAAAGAAGTGGTAAAGGGTGAGGTTCTTAAATTACTTGATGCTGGAATTATTTATCCAATCTCTGATAGCAAATGGGTTAGTCCAACTCAAGTTGTCCCTAAGAAATCTGGTTTAACTGTGGTTAAAAATGAAAATAATGATCTCATACCTATGCGAACCACCACTTGATGGAGAATGTGCATTGATTATAGGAAGTTAAATTCAAAAACAAGAAAAGACCACTTTCGTTTGCCTTTCCTAGATCAATTTTAGAGAGAGTGGCTGGTAATGAATATTATTGCTTTCTAGATGGCTACTCAGGTTATTATCAAATAGAGATCGCTCTAGAGGACCAAGAGAAAACCACCTTCACTTGTCCCTTTGGAACTTTTGCATTTAGGAGGACGCCATTTGGATTGTGCAATGCACCTACTACTTTTCAACGTGGCATGTTAAGCATATTTAGTGATATGGTTGAAAAGATAGTAGAAGTATTTATGGATGATTTTTCTGTATACGACACCTCTTTTGAATATTGTTTATCTAACTTAGACCTTTTTTGTGCAGGTGTAAAGAGAAGAACTTGCTACTCAATTGGAAAAAGTACCACTTCATGACTACGGAAGGTTTGGTACTTGGTCACTTAGTTTCTAAAGCAGGTATTCAAGTGGATAGGGTGAAAGTTGAGGTTATAGAGAAGTTGCCAACACCAAAAAGCGTCAGAGGGGATGGTTGACATTCGGGCCGATCCGTCATTGTGCTGGTCCATATTGGTTGTAGTGGATGACGTGGAAGACGATCTCGATTCCACAGACGACACAGATGTTTCGAGGTGTTTTCACACCACTGGTTGATAGTTTGGAGGCCGGGGGTCATTGCGGTCACGTGAGACGCATGCGACCTCCGGGGTCAGTTATCCGAGCGTTTGCTTGGGTAGGAATGCGTGGATCCGCATGTCGATGTGCTGAAGGGAAGCTTTGGCAGAGCAACGGTTTCCTAGAGCGATCGGTCGGACGGGCCTGGGGCTCGAGAGCGCTCGGACCCGAACGGTGGAGCGCCGAAGGGTGGATTCAGCTGGTTGAAGTCTCCTCTGACCTGCACAGACGAGAGAGCTCATCACGGGGGTCGGACCTTGGTTCCAACCAAGTCCCCTTAGATGCCTAAGTCAGCACTTGTCTGAAGGATGCTCGGTGGGATCGAATATGGTTTACAGAGAGACCAATACGCGAGTCCTCAGGCCGAGCTGTGGAGGAGAAATGTGTGAAGTGGAAGAAAGGTCTTAGAGAGGTGGAATACTTGAGATCTGGGTATTCAGGATTCGATCCCTTGGCGTTTCGTCCTTCTGCCTTCTTATAGGAGTCCGCATGTTAACGCCTTTACGGCGTCCTGCCATCTCGCCCTTCGTATCCGCCCTCTTTGATGGTCTCTTCAAGGGTCATGAAGGCAGAGGTGATGGTGCATTGACTGGTATTCAAGATGGGCGCGATCTGGGGAGCGGTTTCCTCAATCGTGGAGGGTCATCGATTTTCCCGACGTTGATTTTGAGCCACCGCGACTTGACACGCTCGTGGGGCCTTCAGGCTTGGGCCCAATCCCTTCCCCCCCGGGCCGTGGGCTTGGCCTGCTCCGTTTGGAGGGTTGTATCAATAATAAATCAATAAATCTTTCATGCCAAACATGTAGCAATGCTTTGATTTGGTCCTTTGAACATGTGAGAATAATGGTATTAAGGTGTCACCATATACTAGCATTCCTCGAGTTGAAAGGTGAGGTCAATTCTTGGATTTGTTAGGATGCTCACATTCCTTCATCGTTTTGCCCTACATGGAACATTTAAAGAGGGAGATCTCATCTTCACGATTAATAAAGAACTTAATGTAGCAAGATTGTATATCACCAACGGTGATAATAGAGAGGACCCAAGCAAAAGGATTCATGACACTCATTAAAGGAATCTAGGTTATTCCATTCTTCCTTGATAGATAACTCTAGCAATCATGGAGATTGTTGGTTGGTAGTGTAAACCCAGGCATTGATTGATTGAAAGCTCAAAGCTTTACATGAGAGTAGGGGAGAGCATAGTCTCAAACCGACGGTTTGGGATCTAAACCGAACCAGACCGTGTAAGTAGCGGGTTCTCACAGGCCAGACCAAACCAGATTGCCAGACCGACGATTTTCGAGCCGACGAAAACCGCTTGGAGCGGTTTGGTTCGGTTTGGAACCGCGGTTCAGACATATGATGACGGAAGATCCCATCGTATACCCAATTTTTCTAAATATAGACTTTGTCATTAAAATAATTTCATGACATGGCTTCATTTCTGTGCTCCTTATCAAACCAGGGAAAATTAGGCAATGCATCGCTTGCAGCAGTTCTAATTGTGACTGCGACATGTACGGTTATTATTCTATGCATTTTCATTTTTCTATAGCAGTTAGGGTGCATTCATCACTAGAAGTTGTATCAAAATGGTATTTGATGCTGAATTGCGTTGAGCATGTTAATTCACTGATGTTTCTACAGATAGGAACACCCCATACTATCTAATTGTCAACTAAGCACATCCCATTTTCTTCTCCAGGTTAAAGATAGCCAAATAGGGTCGGCGCGGCGCCGCGCAGTCTAAAGGCCTTAGGCTAGGGTTCCTAGGGACTAGGGTTTAAATCCCAACAGATTTCCAGCACAATATATAATATATGTTAGGAGTCAGTTCCGTTCGGTTTAAGCGGTTTCGACAGGGTGAAACCAAACCAGACCATATAAGTGGTGGTTTTCAACGATTGAGACCAAACCAGACCGATGGAGAGCGGTTCGGTTCGGTTTTTGGCTCGGTCTGGTTCGGTCCGATTCGGTTCGGGCGGTTTGAGCAAACCGTGCTCACCCCTACATGAGAGGGAGATCAAAAGGTTCTTGAGTTGAATATTATGATGGAGAAGTCATCAATGGTAACTGTTGGAAACTATTGAATTTTTTCAAAAGGATTTGGGCTCATTTGGTTTTCCCTCCTTTTTCTTTAGTCCCACATTGCTTGGGCAAAAAGACTTGGAGGAGTATATAAAGAGCTTGTAGTCTTAGGGGTGTGCCCCTTGGGGTATGGCTCTTTTGTGAAGGGGAGAGGACTTAGTTGAACTTGGGTTCAACACGCGCGCGTCGCCGCCGCCGCCCACCCGCCGGCCGGCCGTGACGTGACGTGCGTGCGCGCGGTGATTATATTTTTGGATAAAATAATTATTATTTATATATAATTATTTTAATAAACCGAAACCGAATTTCAAATTTCAAATGGTTTTAAAACGTTTCAAATTTAAACGTTTACAAATCTAAACGTTTTTTTAAATCCAGATTTTATTATCGCCTTTAATCCCAGATCTGAAATTAACACGCATTAATTCTAGATCTAGAATTAAATCGGTTTAATTCTTTTTCGTTACAAATTTTCATTATAAAAGGAGAGCGTTTGGTTTACATAGGAGGGGCGAAAATTTTTCTCTGCCATCTCTTCCTCTGCCTGCGAAAATTCTTCCCCTTAAAAATTTTTTGTTCTTTCTTGATCCCGAGCAGTAAGACCTACGTTGTTTTTTGGTGTTGTTCTTCCTCGATCTCTTCCAGTGCAGATTTGATCGATCACAGAGGTTCATCTGGGCTGTTATATCCTGGGGACGGCGGGGCTATCCACTGATTGCACAAATTTGGGCATAGCCACGAAACGTCTTAAAGAAAGCGACCTAGTCCGCGACTCAGCCCC
>JAULAV010004393.1:0-25000 GCA_030789695.1 Scilla litardierei
AGGTTATGATTGATTTACTACGAGTAGCTAGGAATTTTCTTTGATTGGGATTTGCAAGAGATTGGATTTCAACCGATGGGAAGGCCTAGATATTCGATTTAGGTTTATAATCGAGATTCTCTAGACTTGGTTTGCAAGAGATTGGACCAAAGCTAGGATTTTTTATTATAAATCTATACCCATATTCGTTTGCAAGAGATTGGACGAATACGAACTATCATAACCTAGGTCGTAACTCGAGTTTGCACGAGAGTGGGCTCGAGGTGCGATTGGACGATGATGTCGATCTTCATGCTAGTGGCTTAGGTTAGGGTTTGCTCGAGAGTGAGCCCTAATCTAGGTTGCTATAGACCGGCAATAGCACGAGAGCATGAGCTTGGTTCTATATCCAGTTACGATTAGTTCACCTCAATTCAAGCCTTGCAACATTGAGATTCATGATCTACAAGGATAAGTGACGATCCGTGGTGGGGATTCCCTAGCCCTAGACGCTTTTATTATATAGAATTCTATTTGTTATTTGAACGAAAGTGACATTATTATCCAAACCATTCCACTCAACCATCAATAGCTAGGTGATCAAGATAGAGTACTGTCATTTGTCCTTCTTGTGTTCGATACCCGCTCGCCACTTCACTGTGCGCTTGCGGTAAGACTACAGTCGTTTTTCGGGTGTATATCCGAGTGCGATCAGAGGGCCACCGAACATTTCTCATTTGAGAATCTTCGGTTGCACAGTTTACATCCCCATTGCACCACTAAAGAGGACAAAATGGGTCCTCAACGTTGCCTAGGTATCTATGTAGGGTTTGACCCACCCTCAATTATAAGATACCTAGAACCCCAAATGGGGGATGCATTCAAGGTACGTCTTGAAGAATGTGAATTTGATGAGACAACTTTTCCCAAAATGGGCCCAGATATTGAGAAATCTGGTGCGAAGCACATCATAATGTGGGACACAAAAAGTTTGACATACTATGATCTGGTAACAAAACAATGTGAAGATGAGATCATGAAGATCCTCCACATTCAGGACACTGTCCACTGATTACCGGACTCATTTACTGACAACCAGGAGATTGTCAAATCACACATCCCTGCTACAAATACTCCAGCTATGATGACATCACCGAGAATGGATGCAATCCACCAGCAGCAGAAGTGGCTGTACCTCAACAGAAAATAGGCAGACCACCAAGCTCCAAGGATAAAAATCCAAGAAAAAAAATATCCGGAGACCTTGGGACGATACCCCCACAGAGAAATGAGCTCATGTCCATACTCTCACCTCTACCGAAATCTATTACAGAGGAACTATCGCGAGAAACTGAAATATCATTAAATTATGTACGTACAAGGGAGATGTTAGACAGAAAGAGTACAGACAATAACTTTGCATTTCATATTGCTATTCACGTCGCCGGAAGCGACGACGATCATGATCCACATCCCGTTGCTGAATGCAAATGTAGAAATGATTGGTCAAAGTGGAATCAGGCAATAGAAGCTGAGCTGGACTTGCTTAAGAAAGGCAAAGTCTCTGGGCAAATAGTCCAGACACCTACTGGTGTCAAACCTGTGGGATACAAATGGGTATTCGTGAGAAAAAGAAATGAAAATAATGAGATCGTACGCTACAAAGCATGGCTTGCAGTGCAAGGATTTTCCCAAAAATCAGGTATTGACTATGAGGAAACATACTCCCTGGTCATGGATGCGATCACTTTCCGATTCCTGATGAGCTTAACCGCAAAGGAAGGTTTAGATATGCAGCTAATGGATGTTGTGACTGCATATCTATACGGTAATCTCGACAAGGAGATATACATGAAACTCCCTGATGGTTTTTCAATGCCTATTGAATTAAAACATAGACCTCGGGACGTCTACTCTGTTAAGATTCAAAGATCATTGTATGGTCTTAAACAATTGGAAAGGATGTGGTATAACAGACTAAGTGAATTTCTTGTACAACATTGATTCAACAAGAATGACGTCTGCCCTTGCATCTTTATAAGAGCAAATGAAAAAGGATTCGTCATAATAGCAGTCTACGTAGACGATTTGAATCTCATTGGATCTCCTGAAGAGATCGCTAAGATATCTGTAAGCCTGACAAAAGAATTCGAAATGAAAGACCTAGGCAAAACAGAATTCTGCCTTGGCTTACAGATTGAACATTTTAAAAGACGGAATCCTATTACACCAAACTACAAATACGAAGAAAATGTTGCAAAGATTTCATATGGACTAATGCCATCCACTTAGTACACCGATGGTGGTACAATCTCTGGATGCACATAAAGACCCCTTCCGGCCGCTGAAGAGGGGGAGGATATACTTGGTCCAGAAGTCCCTTATCTGAGTGCTATTGGAGCACTTCTATATTTTTGGCCAACTGCACGTGTCCTGATATAGCGTTCACAGTAAATTTACTAGCCAGATACAGTGCAGCGCCTACGCAGCACCACTGGACCGGGGTAAAGCACATTCTGCGCTATTTCCAAGGGTCCACAGATTTGGGACTCTTTTACAAAAATGGACTATCCTCCGTACTTGTTGGTTATGCTGATGCAGGTTACAGGTCTGATCCCAACATTGCAAAGTCACAGACATGGTACATGTTTATCCATAGTGGGACATCCATTTCCTGGAGATTCGTTAAGCAAACCATGACGACCACCTCATCTAATCACTCAGAGAACATCGCCATCCATGAAGCAAGCAGAGAATGTGTCTGGCTATAGTCAGTTTTAAATCACATCCTAGTGATGACCGGATTGAAGTCTGGGGGCCTTGAACCTACTACCATGTTTGAGGACAATGCTGCTTGCATAGCTCAGCTTCGAGGTGGCTACAACAAAGGCGACAGAACGAAGCATATTTTCCCCAAATTTTTCTGGACGCACGAGCTACAGAGAGATGGCGTGATAGATGTCGGGCAAGTACAATCATGCAACAACTTGGCAGACTTGTTCACTAAAGCCCTTCATACTTCTACCTTTAGGAAGTTTGTGTAGAAAATTGGGATGAGGCGCACACTTTCCTAAAGACCTTCACTAAAGCTCTTTCTCTGCACACACTTTCCTCTTCTTTATTTCTATCTTTGTTGAAATCAAGCCTCTGAATTTCTTAAGCTTTTGGCCATTAGTTGTTCTTTTCTTATTTGTGAGAAGAAATCATTAGATTTCTCTCTTTGTTTAAGAACGGAAGAACTTCAATTGTGTTTCGCCATTATATATATTGAGACATTGAAGTTCCTCTTTTAAACACCGTCCTTTTGAATTCGTATTTCATATTCATTACAAGGCTATAAGTGTTTATTTTCTTTTATTTCATTACAGAGTTATTTGGATCTCTTGGGAAGAGATTGTACAAAGTTTGGAACACTGGAGGTGTTGAAATTTTTGTAAAGTTGGTACTTGCAGGGCAAGTGATTATAGTGGATTGAAAATCTCTACTGGGAGTAGAGGACTGGACTAGGATCAGGATGATCCGAACCAGGATACATCTGTGTGTTTGCGATTGATTTATTTACATACTTGTCATTTCATTTCTGTGCCATCTGTGCAAATACCAGTAACGTTTTATTTGCAACAATTTTTATTATATACACTATTCACCCCCCCTCTAGTGTATTGATCCATACAGGCTGAAATTAGAGCGAATATAAGATCTGAAAGCCTGAGTGCTTGTACAGATCATGGAGAGTTAGAGAATGTTTGCACTCTTTTTCCTTAACTATGGTTTTTTCCACATGGTTTTCCATAGCTAAAGGTTTTAACGAGGCAAACCTCACCAACTCAGGATCCTGAAGTATCCACCCCATGTGAGACTCTTACTACACTCAGAATCCTGAAGTATTCATGAGCAGAGTCCACACCTATGGCTGGATAAGGGGGAGTGTTGTGAAGGGATAATACCGAGTTGGTTAGTTGGTTGGGATCACGGCTTATCTTATAGATAAGACCGTATCTATTGTATCTTATCTGTATACGCTCCTCTAATGCTATAAATAAAGAGCTGGGGGTTCCTCCCCCAAATGATGATTCATAACAGAAGGTAATCTAATTTTTTGTAATTAGTTTTATTAATAAAAAAATGCTTATTTAAGTATGATTTTCTATTTTATAAATTATTTAAATTGAATTAGTAAATTAAATTAGAATCATTTAATTAAAGTAGTTCTACTAATGTAATTTTTTCTAATACACTAACTTATTAATAGAGCTCTGATGAGTTACCCTTATTTTATGTTTCTTTAAAAAACATTTTCACTATTTGCCTAAAACTTGTTATTATTGTTGTTATTTTATTTTGATCTTAATAATTATTTTGTATTGTAATTTGTTACATCACATGCATCACACGTGTTTATATACCATCAAATATACTAATAATTTCTTTTTCAACTTAAAAATTATGAAACACCCTTACAGAACCTAACCTGTGACCATAGGGTCACGGGGTAGTCAAAATATTTTGTATTTCAACACATTCGAAATCTCTCTCCCAAAAAAATTTGCAGCCTCATTTAAAATATTTCTGCACAACAATATTTTTTAATTACATTCAAAATAAAATTTAGTTTCCCCGAAAGAATTTATTCTCCCAGAAATTTTTGTTCTCCCAAAATTTAGCTTTCGCCAGATTTCGTTCTCACCAAAATTTAAAATTTTAGTTCTCGCTAAAATTTATAATTTGTTATGAATGAGCTTTTGTAGGCCCATGTGCAGCACAATTAGGATTAGGGTATCCACCCATTATGTAATCTTTTCTTATAAATATATGGCTACAGGTTCCGTAGTCGCCACCTTCACAACAGTTATCAGCATGAGAGCTCTGAAATTTTCCAAAGATTCGATCTTACGAGGGCGACGAGGAGGAGATAGATCCACAATGCGCAGGCGTCATCTTCTACACGTAGGCTTCGTCAAACATCGCTAGATCTGGAGGACGGATCTAGAGGTAATCATCCTTAAAACCCGATCTAAACATATTTCTTTCGTAGAATATGTTTAGATCTGCTAGTTTATGGACCAAAATCGATGTTTTTAACAATAAAAATCAAAATTTTATGATAAAAGCGTTGATTATAAAGATTAAAAATAGGATTTTTACAACAAAAATTGAATTTTTCATTAAAAAGGAGGAGATCTGTCTATCCAGGGGCAAGGGGGATTTGAAAAAATTGATCAGTCTAAAATTTCTTCGAATTTCTCTTCGATTTCTTTCTTTAAAATTAGGTTAAGCCCTGCAGGCAGGTGGCTCTGCAGCCCGAAGTCGGTGCCCCCGCCCCCGACGCCGTGAAGCCCTGCATGCAGCGGGATCTGCCGCCCAAAGTCGGTGCCCCGCCCCCTGACACCGTGAAGCCCCGCAGGTAGCGGGATCTACCGCCCGAAGTTGGCGCCCCCGACGCCGTGAAGCCCCGCATGCAAAGGGGCTCTGCCACCCGAAGTCGATGCCCTGCCCCTGACACCTTGAAACCCTCGCAGGCAGGGGGCATGCCCTGCAGGCTACGACCCCTCGATCTGTCTGACTGACCGCCAGCGGGGGGGGGGGACCCGACCCCGACGACCGAACAACCCCCATCCCAGTTCGCCCCTTTGCGGTTGAGCCCGGCTCCGCCGGCTGGGTCAATACCCCCAGTGCACATAGTTCCGCCGGGGGTTCCGTTGCCCTGACGGCCGTGCCTCCACCCGAGCCGAGTGTTTTTCGCGGCCCTAAAGTCTACCGTGCTAACCACACATAAACCAGTACAAACCATAATTAGGGTTTTTTGGGATAAACTTGAACGACTGGCTATT
Source organism: Scilla litardierei (assembly GCA_030789695.1). NCBI lineage: Eukaryota > Viridiplantae > Streptophyta > Magnoliopsida > Asparagales > Asparagaceae > Scilla > Scilla litardierei. The sequence continues at coordinate 5,811 of JAULAV010004393.1, forward strand.
ACATTAGATACAGAAATTAATCGGGGCATATGATAAATTCTTGATCCCTTTTCAACTTTATTTTGGTCCATACATACCTTTGAATGCCTGTAACATAATTTTTTTATTTGCAATAAATCTTTTTAATGCCTGATGCATTCCTACATGCCTGTGATGAAAATATGTCTGCTGCATATTTGATGTTCTGCGACGCATGTTTGATACTTTGTTGTGGTTTTGGATCGGCTATTTGTCACTATTTATTTTCCTCGCATTATTTTCCTTTTGAGAGAATTTGTAGTGAGGATTAAATTGTAAAATTCCAAGACTGGCGCACGTCCCATGGAGAAGAAGACATACTTCCAGAAGATGTGTAACGACCACTTTTCGTTGTACTTTGTTCGTGCACGTGCTTTTGGTCGTGCACGTGTTTATTTTAGACTTTATCTGTTTGCGAACACTTTTGTGTGATATGCCATTGTGAACGTCTCTGAGAGTATTAAATAGTGGCACTAATTTGGAACGACATTTCTCGAGTCGTTTTCCCACAATTTAATCTTATTCGATGAGACGTTGCGATTTTCACTTTTGACGGGAGACGTTTCTATTTTTAGTTTCATCGTCCAATGTTGAAATTGAGATCCGTCTTCTTAGTTAGCTCACTTTCGTCATCACGATCACCCCGATATTTATTTTATAATTTTTGGAGTTTATTTGACCACTTTTATATTTTTAGCAAGGTTTATAATATTTTTAATAATTACGTTTTAAATTATTTTCGGCCAAATAAAATTTATTTGAGTTTTAAACGTTTTAAATAATTTTTGAGCCCAATCTTAGCCCTTATCTTGGCCACACCCAATCCCTATGTGATTAGGAAGAGTAGATTTGAATTTTAAATTATTTTAAACTCCTAATCCCATTAGGATTAGCCCTAGACATAGTCAATCCCTCTACACTATATAAACAACCTTTAGGAAGACCTATTTGCGCAAGAAAATAACCATAGCCGCTTCCAAAACTCAAATTTGACGTTGCGACGAAGCAGCCCCGCACCGACCGAAGAAACGGGCCAATTTTCCCCGCTCCGACCGCTAGCCGCCCCCGCACCAAGCTTCGCCCGTACCGCTGCATCGCACCCCGATCCGTTCGCCCGCTCTGACCGAGAGCCTGGCCCGCTCATGCCCGCATCCCCGCTCCGCACAGCCGTCCGCACCGACCCGCTCTGTTGCCCCGCCTCCGCCCGTGTCTGACCGAGCGGATCGCCCGCACCGACCGAAGCTGCAACGTTGTAACGTTGCAACGTTGCAACCCCCGCATCCAAGGCGCCCGACCGACGGCCTGTCCCGCACCGACCGAGATCCCCGACCCCGCACCGACCCGCTGCGCTGTGCTAGGCCGTTCCTAGTGTCTGACCGAGAGGATCCCCCGCACCGAGGCTGTACGACCGAGAGCCATTCGTCGCAACCCCGCACCCGTCGCACCACTTGCCACCGTGGGCCCCCCAAGTTCTCCAGAGGTATTGTGGGTCCCCCATAGGTCCCTAGGACTACTGTGGGCCCCACCTAGGTGCTTGCTCTTCGAGGAATTGCCGCGTACGACGTTGCGACACGTCGTAGCCCGTCGTCGCACGTGCTAGCTTTGGAATCTGGAATCGTTGCTCCGGTTGATTGCTCTGAACTTTCCAGCGAGGAATCTAATTGGAATCTGGACTTGGAGCGCGTTCTTTTAATCCAACCCCTGGCGTCGCTACCCGACGCCAGTGTAGCTTTCGCGTCGTGTTAAGGTAACGCTTTGCACCCCTAGGACCCCCAACCCAAACGCATGCTAATCAAGACTAAAATCAGTATTTTAAAGTATTTTAAATGTTTTAGAACTCACTAATCAAGATTAATAAAACGGATGTAGGCCGGTGGACTTGAGCACGTAGGATATCGTGACTTTGGACTCGTTGTACGGTGTTACTCTGACGTGATACTTGCAGGCAAGTGAAACTTGCCAATTCTTACTTAGGGCCATGTTTTTAGGCCACTTACTTGTTTTTAGCGTAAAAGAGACTAGACAGTGAAATGATAGCTGTCTAGACGCAATTTTAGGGTCTAGCTTGACAACGAAGCTAGATCCGTCACCCTGACATGTCATGCATGCATTGATATCTGTCACGTTTAAATTCCTTAACTGTACGCACTTTTAACTGCCATGCATTGCATTCTACATGCCATCCAGTTGATTGTTGCATTTGTAGCACACGCTACAATACTTGTACTTGTACTTCCATGTCCGGCTAGGTGCACCCCTATGCCATCATGTTAAAAAACACTTCCTGGCTCGTGATCCAGAAGCGGGCCTCATGTGTTGGTCAAAAGCCAATGCCCGATACACGTGGAGGGGTATGGATAAGCGATCACCTGAGCTTAGGAGTTGGCCCGCACAGCCACTCTAGCCAGAAGGCGTAATCTCTGTGCACGAGGTGCTTATTTGTCTTGTACTTGTCTTGTGAATGACTCATGTAATATTTGTCATCCATGCCATGTTTAAATGCCATGCTCGTACTTTACTTTACATTACTTTACCTGTTGCACTCATACTTTAACTGTCATGTCATCGCATCATGCTAGAACTGCTAGGTTGCCTTACCTGTACCTACTTTCAGTTTCCTTGCACAAGTCTCTTGTAGACTTGCTGACATGTGCCCCTTGCTCTTTTGGGTGTCACATGTTAGACCCTGAGCCAGAGACAGTTGTTGAGGACGAGGTGTTTGCTGGCGCTGAGCCTGAGCCTACGTTCGTCGAGGAGTTCGAGGACACCGGAGACCAATCTTAGAGGCTATTGAGTTACTTTGCTTTAGGTTGCTGTTAGTTGTCGGTGCTTGCACCATTTACCTTGTTTCCGTACTTTGTACTTTGTTGGCCATGCTGGGGCCTCTTTTAGACTCTTTTATTTTAGCCTGGTGGCTTTTCTGCGATGTTGAGATTTATTATTATGGATATTCTGAGATTTATTCTTTGTCTCATTTCCTTTTTATTATCTTTGTTTCGTTTCGCGTTGCAAGGACCTGCAGTTTAAAGTGATCGACGCTTATCGGACTTGCAGCTTTGTAGCTTCAAGTCTGAGCGGACCTTCTCACGCTTCGCCTCCACGTTTTGGGAAGCGGGGCGTGACAAGATGGGACCCTATAAGGGTTCCCAAATTGTATTTTCTTTTCATTTTAATGGGAATGTATATGGACTTTGGTTTGTAATTTGTAAATGGTGACTAGTCGATCCACACAACAAATATCTATGTTTGGACTGCATGATTATTATTTTTCAAATATTTAATTGTTGCTTATTTAACACGCTTAGAAAAAATGGCAAAGATAGCGAGCGTCGACTTCGATGTTTTGGATGATACAGGCAAGAACTACCTGAGCTGACAACTAGATATTAAATTCCATCTACGCTCACAGGGCTTGAGGCAAGCCATTGCTGCTGGAGATAAAGTGTCTGATATATATAAGGCGAAAGCCATTATCTACATCAGACGCCATATTGATCGGACCCTGAAGGCCGAGTATCTCACAGTGGAAGACTTATACGAGTAATGGTCTGCACTCGAGGATCGATATAAACATCAGAAAGATGGTATCCTTCCTTGAGCACCATACGAATGGAAACACCGCTGCATATATGACTTCAAGTCCATTACCTAGTACAACTCAGCATTATTCAGTATCACCTCACGCTTGAAGTTGTGTGGTGAAAAGTCACGGAGGAACGCATGTTGGAGAAAACTTACACATCATTCCACGAGAAGGATGTTATCCTCATGCAACCGTATTGTGAATGAAAATTCACGAAATACTCAGTACTTCTCTCATGTCTTCTGATGGCAGAATATAACATAGATCTTTTACTGGCCACCCATAACTTGCACCCTGCTGGCACTGCACTTGCGCCTGAAGCACACAATGTCTCTGCCCAGAAGAAGAGCAAATTCAAAAGCAAACACCCGAAGGGAAAATTAATGAAGAAGTAGGCCAGAGGTCCTAACAACAGAGCAACAATGAGGGTAAACAAACTATGTGGAAGAAGAAGAACACTGGCCAGACATCTGCCCTCCAGGAAAGACTAGGAAGACAAATGCCACATATGTGGCATGACTGGACACTGGTCCAGAAATTGTCGTACTCCACACCACCTCCAGGATTTGTACCAAGCTAGCCAGAAGACTAATGTTGAAACAAACCTGTTGGAAGAAGAATACTTGGCTCCAACTCGGTTCACTATCGAGGATTTCTTAAATGATGACCTCCTAGACTGATGCTTAATTTTATCTCTTTATGCAAATTGAATGTGGTTGAAAACAGTTTCCTTTCTATATGTTTGCTTTTTGCTTAGCCTGTTGCTTTATTTCCAGACTATGTCATAAATGAAATTAGTTTATTGTGCCTTATATTGCTACACATTTTTTCTCTTTCTTGCTATAGATGGATAAGAAATGCCTAGTGGACAGTGCTTCTATGCACACAATCGTTTGCGACATTAGCTTTTTTCAAAGCATCAATAACTACGATGGCATCGTAAATATTATTTATGGACCATCAAGTATAATAGAAGGATCAGGAGAAGCAAATATTTTGCTCCCCAATAATACACAAATCTAAATAAAAGATGCTCTATTCTCTCCAAGCACGATAAAAACTTACTAAGTTTCAGAGACATCCGTCTAAACGGATACCACCTAGAAACGGTGGACAAACATAATAACGAATACTTGTATGTAACACCTCTAAAAAATGGTGCTAAAACCATCCATGAGCATTTCGAGGGACTCCCATCAGGTCTTTATTATACAACAATTCGAGCAATGGAAGCTAATATAACTAAGCACCAGAAGTGCAAAAATCAACCAGAATTCTTACTCTGGCATAACAGACTCAGACACCCAGGATCGGTAATGATGCACCACATCATATTCCAGTCCAGTGGACATAATTTGAAGAGCCTGAAGTTACTTCAAAATGGTGATTTTCCTTGTCCTCCTTGTTACAACGGAAAACTGATTACGAGACCATTTCTCAGAGTCTCCCAGCTTCGTGGAAAGAATACATGAAGATATTTGTGGGCCTATTCACAACTTAAGTGACCCATTTCGGTACTTTATAGTACTAATAGACGCATCTTCTAAATGGTCATATGTATGCCTACTGTCCACCCGCAACGTAGCCTTTGCAAAGCTACTGGCACAAATCATTAAGTCGCATGCATATTTCCATGACAACCAGATTAAGAGAATACGTCTGGATAATTCTGGGGAATTTACATCACAAGTCTTCCAAGACTACGGCCAAATTGAAGTTGAACATCTCGTAGCTCATGTTCACACCTAGAACGGGTTAGCTGAATCTCTTATAAAGAGACTACAATGGATCACTCGTCCATTGCTAGGGCAATCTCAGTTGCCTGTGACTGCATGGAGACATGCAATCTTGCATGCTGCATCACTAATAAGGATAAGACCATCTGGTAGTCAAACTTATTCTCCAATGCAACTCGCATATGGATCTCCACCAAATATCTCTCACTTGAGGACATTTTGATGCGCAGTCTACATCCCCATTGCACCACCACAATGGACAAAGATAGGTCCTCAACGTCGTCTAGGTATCTACGTGGGGTTCGACTCACCATCTATCATTATATACCTGGAACCCCTAACAGGGATGCTTTTAAGGCACGCCTTGAAGACTGTGAGTTTGACGAAAATACTTTTACCAAACTAGGTTTAAATTCTAAGAAGCTGGAAGCTTCAGAGACCATTTCATGGGATACCAAGACTTTGTCCCACTTTGATCCACGTACAAACTGTTGGATACAACGTGTAGTTGGATACAACGATCAATGACTTCGTGTTAGATGATAATAAACGTGCGTGAACGATTTGATGTGTATGCTGAGTGTTTTTCAGGAGTGGCACTCTCGCAAATACTCAAAGGGAGACTAAGTCAAAGTGATGAAAAATTTGCCATCCATTAGTAAAGTGGACTTGGTCAAAGATGGAGATAATGGCTACACATATTGGACTAAGTCAAAGATGGGGAGATAAGGAGGAAATCAATTCAAATCCATATTTGAATTGATTCAGATCAATTGGTGCATGAATCAAATCCTATTCCGACACAAATGAAGACTTGGTCAAAGATGGAGAGATATGGGGAATCTTATGCAAATCAATATAAGAGATCAAATGAGATCTTAAATGAAATCCTATAGCCAGACAAATTCAAACTCCATATCCAATGTGACTAGAAGAGATCTTCCATGGTGATTCATTCAAAGCCTATTTAAGTTAGGATTCCATCAAATCTCCTTCAATAGAGGATTCTATTTGATTCTATTTAATCACATCCTCATCTAAATAAACCCATCTTCCAAAGAGAGAGATTTTGGAGAGAAGAGAAAAACAAAATAGGGGGTGCGGCCAACACAAAGGGGAGAGCAAGTCTGCAACTTTTTATGACCAAAAACCATACATTGCGCAACATCATCAAGCATCTCTTCCTTGTGAAATCTCTAAGCAACCAAGGCCAAAGTATCATCTCCTTGCTACAAGCTTCAACTTCCCATTGCCCATACTCTTAGCCGCAAGCAAGCAACATCCAATGGGGGAAACACATCTCCAAGGCTACAAATTTTTAGGGGGATCTTCACCAAGGCCGCAACTTTTGGGGTTCTTCATCACTGGCTGCGCACTGCTGCTGCTGGCCCATACACTTCTTCTGTCGACCCACGCACTGCTGCTGCCAACCCACTCACTGCTGCTTGCCGACCCACGCAATGCACCTTGCTGACCTTTGCACAACATCCAAGCAAGTGCCACCAAGCCAAGGGGAGTGCCAAGGCCAAAACATCCATGGAGAGGGGCCAAAGCCGCAACTTGAGTTGCTACAGAGTTCGAGACGACGGTGATTTATCAGATTCAGATCTGGCCTGAGCTGATTGACAGAGACGACTACACCATCACTGGGCTATTCTAAACTCATATTTATTTATCTTTGTGTATTGGTGTACAGATCTCTGTAGGGGAAACATTTCCATACTTGTGTTTTGGGGTCTTGTCTAGTGTGGTACTAGACAAGTGGGACTTGAATAGTTGGGACTAGTCAATAGAATAGTTGGGATTAGTTTTATTGAACATTGATAGAGTGGGGTACTAAGAGCCTGATATGCATAGAGGAGGTGCTCTAGCTTTTTATGGTTGTACCTGTTACATTATTAATCTAGTATCTGATTTGGGTGTTGGACGTAGGTTGTGGGGACGAACGAACTAGGGTAAATCTGCTGTGTACTCTGTGACTGATTATTATTTACTCTGCATCTACTATAACTGCCTGTGATTGCTCGTGGGTTGCATGAGAATTTTTATTAGCCTATTCACCCACCCTCTAGGCTTAGATCTAGATCCAACACAAACCAATGTGAGGATGAGATCTTGAGATCCTCCAAATACAAAACACACTCCACATACTACCGGGAAAATTCACTGACAATCAGAAGATTGTCAGATCACATGTCCCTGCTGTAAACCCGCCAGCTATGATTGACATACCCAAAGATGGATGCAATGCACCTGCAGCAGAAGCGACTGTACCTCAACAAAAGAGAGGACGACCCCCCAGGCTCCAAGGATAAGTTTCCTCGAAAGAGAAAAACTCCTGGAGAAAATATAATGATACCACCATAGGATACTGAGCTCAGCCCAAATACCTCACCCCGCCTCAATTTTCCAGAAGAGGAAAACATAAGATAAATATCCTTAAATTATGTTCGTACTGGGGAGGTACTGGACAGAAAAAGCACGGTCATCGATGGCAACTTTGCATTCAATATTGCGAATCACGTCACCGAATGCGACGATGATATCGATCCACACTCTCTAGTAGAATGTAAACATAGAGAGGATTGACCAAAATGGAACGATACAATAGGAGTAGAGCTGGACTCACTCTTGAAATGCAAAGTATTCGGACCAGTAGATCCAACACCAAAAAGTGTAAAACCTGTGGGCTGTAAATGTGTATTCGTAAGAAAGAAAAATGAAATAATAAGATCGTACGCTACAAAGCACGCCTGGTAGCACAGGATTTTTCCCAACGACCGGGAATAGATTATGAAGAAACATATTCTCCGATCATGGATGCGATCACTTTCTGATTTATATAAGCTTAACAGCTACGAAAGGCCTAGATATGCAGCTCATGGACGTTGTGACTGCATACCTATACAGTAATATAGATAAAGTTATCTATATGAAGCTTTTAGAAGGTTATACATTACCAACAAAAATGACAAATAGACCTCGGGACGTCTATTCTATTAAACTTCAAAGATCACTGTATGGTCTAAAACAATCGAAAAGAATGTGGTATAACAGACTCAGTGAGTTCCTTGTACAACAAGGATTCATCAATAATGAAGTTTGCCCTTGCATCTTTATTAGAGCGAAGGGAACATGATTTGTAATTATTGCCGTCTACGTAGACGATTTAAATCTCATAGGATCTCCCGAAGAGATATCTGAGATATCCAAAAGCCTTACAAAGACTTTTGAGATGAAAGACCTAGGCAAAACCAAATACTGCATTGGCTTACAAGTAGAACACCTCAGCGAAGGAATCCTGTTACATCAATCCACTTTCACACGGAAATTTCTGAAAAATTTCCAAATGGACAATGTCACCCGCTGAGAACACCAATGGTCGTCAGATCATTGGATGTTAATAATGACCCCTTCCGTCCGCTGGAAGAGGGGGATGAAACACTTGGTCCTGAAGCACCTTACTTACGTGCCATTGGAGCACTACTCTATTTGGCAAACTGCACGCATTCTGATATATCATTCACAGTAAACCTACTAGCTAGATACAGTTCAGCGCCTACAAAGCGCCACTGGAATGGAGTGAAGCACCTTTTGCGCTACCTCCAAGGGTCAATCGATCAGGGATTATATTACCAGAAAGGTGTATCCTCCAACTTAATGGTTATGCAGATGCGAGATATAGATCAGATCCCCACACCAAAAAGTCCCAGACTGGGTTCGTATTCACCTACGGTGGGACGAGCATTTCATGGAGATCCATGAAGAAAACCACGACAACAACCTCATCCAATCATCTGAACTCATTGCGATCCATGAAGTTAGCAAAAAATGTTTTTGGCTACGTTCAGTCATTCACCACATCCTAGTGACGACCGGCCTGAAGACATGCAACCTTGAACCAATCACAATGATCGAAGACAATGCATCATGCATAGCTCAACTGCAAGGTGGTTACACAAGGGTGACAGGAAGAAGCACATCTCCCCTAATCTTTTTTGGACGCACGAACTACAAGAAGACAAACAGATCAACATTCAGCAAATCCAGCCTTGCTACAACTTGGCAGATCTGTTTACTAAAGCACTACCTCGATGTACTTTTAGAAATCTTACAAGCCTGAAGCTTGTACACAACAGGGGGAGTTAATGTTGTATTGTCCGCTTTTTCCTTAGCTATTAGTTTTTTCCACTGGATTTTCCATAGCCAAAGGTTTTAATGAGACAACCACATTAACTCTGGATCCAGAAGTACCAACCCCTAGTGATATCCCCCGATCAGGGGAAGTTAAGGAGACTTGTACTCTTTTTCCTTATCTATTGGGGTTTTCCACTATGTTTTCCATAGCCAAAGATTTTAACGAGGCAACCACATTAACTCTGGATCCAGAAGTATCCATCCATAGTGATATCCACCGATCAGGAGAAGTTAAGGAGAATTGTACTTTTTTCTTAGCTATTGGATTTTCCCACTGGGTTTTCCATAGCCAAATGTTTTAACAAGGCAAGACCTCCTAACTTAGGATCCAGAAGTATCCATATCCTCATGATCAGATAAGCTCTATGAATCCCGAAGCATTCATGTACCAAGCTTACAATGATGGATGGATAAGGGGAAGTGTTATGAATGTGCTTTTATAGGCCCATGTGGAGCCCACTTAGGATTAGGGTATTCACCCATTATGTAATCTTTTCGTATAAATATATGGCTACAGGTTCCGTAGCCGCCACATTCACAACATAATTTTAGTTCTCACCAAAATTTAGTACCCTCTAGATTTAGTTCACCCAAAATTTTCAATGAAAATTTAGTTCACAAAAAAATTAGTTACACTGCAAAGTCTAATTACCCACAAAATTTAGATCCCTCCAGATTTAGTTCCACCGCAAAATTTTAGGGTCTTTCCTTCAAAATTTTCACAAACTCTAATTCTTTCCATTGATTCCTCAAGATTCAATCTCAACCAAACTTTCACACACTCTTTTGTCCTAATCAACAAACACAACTAAAAACATCCCTCCATTGTATAATACATTCCACATACAAGGCCTTGAGTTCGATACTCGCTCGGGACAATCTACTGGTATGCGGGGAAGGAAGAGGGCACATGCGTCAGAGATTTGGAACTTGCTTTAAGAGGCATGGATATATGGCATTATAAAAATGAGAAAAAAGAGAGGATAAAACCATTTCCTATAAATTTACAAAAACTATAGATTAATAAGATATGCTCAAACCATAGCATCATTCAAGTCCCGGCTCAAGAACGACCTACAAACTGGACAAGTAAGCGCCTCCACCAGCCACCGGTCGATGCAACCGGCGTGAAACATATGCCCGCATCCGGGAAGAATCCTGCAGCGGTCGCCTTGAGCGAACCCGTCGAGACATACGCTGCAGTTGGATCCCCACAAAGTTCCTAGTTCGAGCCTGTACCTAAACTCCGGCATGGCTTTCAGAACCCTGCTCCTGATGATCCGTTTCACTGCCCACTGCCATGCGTCTGCCGCGGCCATGATGAGCTTCCCGCCGACATAAGCAACTGCAAGCATTACTACGCCAAGCAACATGCCTATAAGAATCCTGCTAATAGCATCAAGAACCATATCCATGTCCATGGATATTGAAGGGAGGACACCGAGCGCAATTGCTATCGAGGGAACGACTGTAATAAGATTTTTTTTTCTTCTTCTTAATTTTTGGAGATGAGAGCCGAAGGGATATATATATTATGGAAAATTTGGGAGTTACAGATGTCGTACATGATAAGTTCTTGATTTTGTAGAGTTGTAGTCCTACATGACAATCTCTTTCTTGCCGCAACTTTGCCACAACATAGCAAAACATTAACTATATCCAAATACTATTGGATAACTAACAGATAAAGATAAAATATTAGAACTTGTAGATTAAGTTAGTTTACGGATTGTATGAAAATTAATCTCAGTTTATTGACCTAATCTTGAAAGCATGCACGCATATATTCCATGTGATTAAGTTGACATCTTCTACTAGTAGTAGGCTTCGGTAGTCTACTGCTCTGGGTTGTTAATTATGATGGGGAATATGATGTGCTGACAGCGATTTATCTCATCACTGAATTTTTTTAAAAGAGATGAGATGCTCGTATGTGGCGAATTAATATAGGATCACATGTTTAAAGATTTACCTCCTATTAAATCTTCATGTTTGCAATTTTGTCCTTCACAATATCCCAAGTCATGTTAAATAAATATCTCTATTCGTTAGTTAATTAAAGGAATTAATTTTGTCTTTTTAAATGGCTGATTTACTTTCATCTTTTATCATGGGAGTTGCTACGCGCGCACGTACCGAATTTCTCTGTGCACGTCTGCTTTTTGAAATGAACGGTAACAAAAATGAATTTTTGAAAAACCCAGAAATACCCCCAGCCTTAGAACAGTTGTGCGCGGGAGTAAAAACTGAGGTGGATAATCAAAATTACTCACAGTGTATAACAATCAAATTTTTTGCCAGTTGTGCGTGATGAGCAAAATTCTGGCGAAATTTTTGACAGTTGTGCGCGGTGACCAATTTTGCTACCCAGAGCCAAAATTGCTCAACGCGCACAGCTGGCAAAATTTTTGCTTTTGCTGTAAATTTTGACAGTTGTGCACCGTGAGTAAAAAAATTTTGTGAGCAAAATTGCTCACCGCGCACAACTAGCAAAAATTATGCCAGTTGTGCGCGGTGAGCAATTTTGCTCCACAGAGCCAAAATTGATCCCCGCGCACAAATGGCAAATTTTTTGCTTTTGATCCACATTTTGCCAGTTGTGCGCGGTGAGCAATTTTGGCTCTATGGAGCAAAATTGCTCATTGCGGACAACTGGCAAAAATTTTGCCAGTTGTGTGCAACGAGGCCTCTTTGAATCTGTTGAATGACTGTTTAATACGATTAAACCAACACTGATATGATTATTAGATTCTGTTGAATGACTGTTTAATATGATTAAACTAATGCTGATATGATTAGCATATTCATCATTCAGACATACTAAATAGGGATTTTAAGGCTAAAGATCAATAATGAGATTACTGACATCTCAAACCGTCAAGGGGCGCTACCCCCCAGGGGCGCTGCCCCTTCGAAACCCCGTAAGGGGCGCTGCATGTTCGTTGTGCCTTATATGTCGTGGAAGCTATTAAACAGAAATTAGATGTTGTGCGCGTTTATCAACCCAGAAATTTTTTTTGATCTTCAACGTTCTTGTTATCACGATCTGAGGCATCTGTCATTCAATTCTATATGTTATAAGTTTTTTTGGGGATTTAGTTTGATTTTTCAATGATTTTTTCATGATTTTATGATGTTTTGTCTTAAGGGGTTTTATCGGTACTCCCGGTCGTGCACAGAGTAGAAACATAAATATTATTATTTTATCCGTCGTGCATGGAGTAAAAAGAAAAAGCGGTCATGCGTAGAGCAATTCGGTACATGCACATAGCAACTCCTTATCTTTCTTTGTTGCAACAACTTACAGAAAATGTTGCAATGAAGTTGTATGGAGTGGAAACTGCGGTTAACTTTGCATTGGTGACCCAAAATTCTCCTAAGATGATGGTTGTTTCTTTTGGGACAAATACACCAAAGCCATGAACTGATCAGGGATGGTCAGAATATAGGTTGACTTAAAATCATCCAACGATCAGGCCAACATCCTTTTTTAACGGTTAAATAAATGTATGTATGTATTAACTTGAGATTGTGACATACCTGACAACGTAGATCTATAAGGTTTATACAGGAAAAACTTGCAGATACTTCTGTCTACACGAGTCCAAATACTAACCGTCTTCATGAATCTCAATTTACATTGAACTCCTGCTTAGGTTGGTTGCATCTTCGATGGACATTCAGCCCCACTACGACTTTAACAGGCTGAAGCATTCCAATCGTTTGCCAAAACCCCCCCATGCAATCTAAAGCCTTCTCCACTATTCCAAGCATGTTTTCAATCTTTGGGCACATTTAGATATCTATGTATAACAATTGTTTCTCACTTCACTGTTCACTTCACTGTTCATTTTCCTATAGAGTCAACATTGATATCCAAATAAAGCTAACACCTATGCAAAGATAATACATGTACAAGGCTATTATCCAACCATTAGGAAAACAATACCTCATTGAATATAATACCATACCTTTCTAAATTGGGTGAAAACCCATTAATGCTTTCCTCACTGCTCTCTTTTAGAAGAATCTGGTGATTACTCTTACTCCCACCCCTGCATGACGTCATCTTATCTGATGCATTTGAGGATTGCACTGCACTCAAGAGATAATTTAGATACACCTTGCATGCTGTGCATTAAACGTCACATGCAGCCAACTTACCATTGTCGGTTCTCGAGTTCAAGACCAATACTGTTGTTTTGATAATGATCAACATTATGCTGTGTGATAATCATATTATATGTTATATTTTCAATTTATTATTGATTATCTTGATGAAAAGACAAATCATTAGGTGATGGGATGATGGATTCAATGCTTTGTAGCCAAAGCTTGCATGAAGAGTATTGGACTCCAAGTGTATTTTTATTTATTAAAAAATGAATTTTGCTTTTCTTTATAAAATATTTGTAAGGCCTTTAATATATGCGCGCGCGCACACACACACCCATTCTACTCTCACTCACTCACTTATATGTGTCATTTCCATCTCAGGGTATTAAAAAATTAGTCTAGAACTATACCATTTTGTTCCTTGGCCAAAACACTCTTTATAATGTTTTTGGACTAGGATCAGACGGTCTGGTATAGAGTCAACAGACGTATCACATATCTAAATTTATGTTGTCAGATACGTCTATTTATCAACCGCCTGAAGCTCATTAACCAGACGTATGAACCGTGGATCATACGTCTGATTGGTGAATTCCAAACGTCTGTTCAATGTGTGTTTGTTTCCGTGAGCTCTCTGTTTTTCTCACACACATTTTCTCAACCGTCTGATAAAGGATAATCAAACGTCTGAACATTTGTTCCAGCCATCTGATAATCCTTCTTCAGACGTCTGGTTGCTGGGAGATTGGACATAATTTTTCTTCAGTCCAACTCTTCTGTCAACAGTCTGGTGTTGCGTTCCCAAACGTCTGAATAGTTCATCAGCCATCTGGGAACACTGCACCGACATTTGATGACTTAACAAATTTGCATGTTAATATCAATTTGGTTGTGTTTTCTGGGGTTTCTTACTTGGTTTCTGTGCTGATTTGAAAGAGTATTTAACCCAGTTTGAGAGGCTGATTTGAGCGCTCTCCTACACATCACTCCACTCATCATTTGAGAGTACAAATTTGAGGATTTTCCTTGAAGAAGATTTCTTTTCCCACATCTTTCTTTCATTCATTCACATGAGAAATGTGTTAGGGTTCAACTTCTAGATCAAAAGAGAATTCTTCCAAGTGCTCCAAGCTTCCATCTAGTACTTGGTTTCCAATCTTCCATGTGTTCTCACACACATCAGTAAAGTCTATTCAAGGCATATGTAAGATTGTATTTGTTTATATTTCGTTTCACATAGTACACGGATTGTAAGTACATATTGAAGGGTTACTCCATCTTTAGGAGGGTTTACTCCATGGAAGGGTTACTCCCGTTGTTGCTTAGGAGGGTGTACTCCTTTGCACTCCTGTTGTGAGAGAGTTGCAACCAAGTACTTGGTTATGGTGTTGGTTGATTGTGCTCAGTTGGGGCTAGTGAAATCTATGGGCTGTAATTGCTACGTGGGATTGGAGTAGGATCACCGAGCATGATCCGAACCAGGATACACCTTGTGTTTGCGTTTGCTTTGGCGTCATCTCTCTTTGTGGTGATTGTTATTGAAGAATAATTTTTAAAATACAAAGATTTTAGAGACTAATATCAAAATATGAATGTTTAAAGTGATGCATATTTAAAACCTTAATTTTATTCAAATTTCAATTAATCTTGTATTTCCCTTGCCAAAATTATACTACCAAACGGGTGATATATGATTTGTTTTAAAATTACAGAAGTTGTTAGATGCTGCTATCTAGTAATGGTTAAGAAAAAGCTTTTCTTAGATTCAGGTACGCTCTCTGGATGATTTATCACCCACAAAACTAATCTCTTACAGTTTTATTAAGAAACGACTTGGGTCAACTTGGGGGTTTCATTAAAAAAATCTCAATTTCACAAAGAAAAGATAATTTAGTATAATTAAATAAATCCGTTCAATTCAGAGGATGTATAGTCAGCTTACCTACATGATTTTTTATAATTGTTTAAAATTTTAAGATAATATACGTGGAAAAAACGATTTCAAAAAAATTAAATTTTCTCGTCATGCGTAATTGTCTCAACATATGAAGCACTGATTCTTCTAAAAGGTCACTAATAGTACATGATACATACCTTCTATGAAAGAATTTTCTGAAATTCATGAAAACATTGAAAAACTTGTCTAGAATTTTTTTGGAGAGAATGCGGAATAATACCAGACGAATCCATGATGAAGAAGGAAGAAGAAATTGGTTTGAGCCTTCTTATTGATCGTATGAATGGAGAGAGGGAGATGAGAAGACCTTTTCTTCTCTCTTTTGTCTTACGCACTTTTCTAAATGGAAGCGTAAAAAAATTATTGCGTACGTCAACAAGGGACCACACCCCCTTATTTATAGATTTTGCATTTTACTAATTATCCCATCAAAAATTAGTAATTGCATCCGGAATTCCACACATTTACAAATAAGTCCCCACACTTTTTATTAATTAAATAGGACCATAAAACCTAATTTGATCATTATAATTAGGTCCTAAATTAATTCTTTAGTAAGATATATGTGACAATTAATGCAACACGTGTGCGTCCACACGTCCAAATGCAAATATGGGTTATATACAGTGATATGAAGTCCATAATTCCAACAATCTCCCATTTGGACTACATAGCCATGTGTATAAATAGCTCATCTTGATCACACATAAATTACTCTGTAAAACTGAATGTGTGTATACAACTGAATTTAAAACATCTCGTCCATTCGTCTCACCGATACAGGAACCAAAAGAACAGTCATTGCCAAATTTCACGCAACTAAACTCGCGTTGATTACAAGTATCGATTCAACTAAATGACATAGATAGTGTGGATGTGTGGCATGGAAATTACATGCTAAGTGATCTATGCATGCCTATTTCCAACTGGTCCAACTGAAAGTAAAGTTATGAGATCGGAGTTCAGATCATAATAATAACTGAATGAACTAAATACTATATAAATAGTTGAATAGTGTCATGACATTACAATATGTATTAAGCTTTGACAAACATAATATACTCCCACTTTTCAAATGGCATCTAAATCTATAACACCCATATGAGTTACATGCTCATGAAAAGCTGAAGGCGTTAATGCCTTAGTGAGTGGATCCGCAACCATATAGTTTGTTCATATATGCTCAATACTTATTAAACCATTCTGAACTCTTTCTTTCACAACTAGGAATTTGATGTCTATATGCCTAGATTTAGACGAACTTCTGTTGTTATTGGAATATAGGACTGCTGCTCTATTGTCACAATATAATTTGAGTGGCATTTCAATACCGTTGACAATTCGCAGTCTTGAAATGAAGTTTCGCAGCCATTTTGCATGATTTGATGCCCCGTAGCACGCAACAAACTCTGCATCCATAGTAGAGGAAGCAATGAGAGTTTGCTTAGTGCTTCTCCATGAAATCGCACCTTCAGCTAGTAGAAAAATGTAGCCAGATGTGGATTTTCTACTGTCTTGGCATCATCCAGCAAGGTCGGAGTCAGAATACCCAATGATCTCAAGATTATTCGACCTCCAATATGTGAGCATATAACCTTTTGTCCTCTGTAAGTATCTAAAGACTCTTTTAGCTGCTACCAAATGTTCTCTTCCTGGATTGCTTTGGTATCTGCCTAGCATTCCCACTATAAATGCAAGATCTGGTCGAGTGCATATTTGTGCATACATAAGACTTCCCACTACAGATGCATATGGGATATTCTCCATATAATTGGCTTCAATATTATTATTTGGACACTGCTTAAGACTAAATTTGTCTCCTTTGATACGGGTGTGTCATGGGGTCTATAATTTTGCATGTCAACCCGTTGCAGTATCTTTTCGATGTAACCCTTTTGTGATAATCCAAGAATTCCTCGTGAACGAGCATGATGAATTTGGATTCCTAATACATATGATGCTTCTCCAAGATCTTTCATATCGAAATGTTCTGATATTTCTTTGTATCATGAAGAAGCTTTACATCACTGCTGGCAAGCAAAATATCATCGACATATAACACCAGAAATATAAACCTACTCCCCCCTGAACTTATGGTACATACAATCTTCAACAATGTTGGTCTCAAAACCAAATGAGAGAACAATTTGATGAAATTTAAGGTACTATTGACGAGATTCCTGCTTGAGCCCATAGATATACTTTTTTAGTTTGCATACCAAACCGTTATCTTCTTTTGGAGATAACCCTTCTGGTTGCACCATATAGATTGTTTCCTCAATGTCACCATTGAGAAAAGCCGTCTTTACATCCATCTGATGTAACTCTAAGTCAAAATGTGCCACAAGTGCCATTATGGTCCTAAAAGAGTCTTTCGACAAAACAGGAGAGAAAGTATCTTTATAATCGATAACTTCTCTTTGAGTAAATCCTTTTATGACAAGACGTTCTTTATATCTTTCCACATTACCTTGTGAATCTCTTTTGGTTTTGTAAACCCATTTACAACCAATTGATTTCACACCTTTAGGTAATGGGACAAGGTCCCAAACGTCATTGTCTTTCATGGATTGAATTTCCTCACCCATGTCATTGATCCATTTCTGAGAGTTTGAACATTCGATCGCTTCGTGAAAGGTGACTGGGTCATCTCCCATTGGACCATCGTTTACTTCATACTCATTGAGAAATACAATATAATCACTTGATATTGCACTTCTCTTTTCTCTTGTGGATCTCCGTAAAGGCACTGGTTCTTCTTGAAATTGAGGGTGTTGAGTTTGATCTTGAGGTTGAGTTTGATTTTGAAGTTCCTCTTGAGTCACTGTTTCAGGAACTTCATTTTGATGGGTGGAAGGTTCGCCAACTTCACTTACTGGATATTGCGAGAATATTACACCAGGAATGAAAACCTGGTCAAAATTTGCAACGACTAAGGAAGAAGGTATTACTAAATCATCCTCAAAAGTGAAGTCATTACCCTTATCTTCCCCTGCAAACTCAACATCCTTAAGGAACCGAACATTTCTCGTCTCAAAGAATGTTCTTCTCTTAGGATCGTAGAATTTATAACCACGTGATCTTTCAGCGTATGCCACAAAATAGTTATTAACTGTTCTTGATTCCAGCTTTTCCTCATTTGGCATATAAGGTCTAGCCTCAGCTGGACGTCCCCATACTCGTAAATGCTTTAAAACAGGTTTTCTACCTATCCATAACTCATAAGGGGTATTGTTAGTAGTTCTAGTTGGCACACGGTTGAGGATATAGACTGCAGTTTTTAGCGTATCACCCAAAGTGGTTGAAGTAAGGTTGTATGAGAAATCATACTCCTTATCATATCCTTAAGGATTCTATTTCGTCTCTCAGCTACACCATTCATGCTAGGAGAGCCTGTCATGGTATACTGAGGGACGATCCCACAATCATCTAAATATTGCGCAAACGGACCTGGACGTTGTTCACCTGATCCATCATATCGACCATAGTATTCAACACCACGGTCTGATCTGACAGACTTAATAGTCTTTCCAAGTTGATTTTCAACTTCGGTTTTAAAAGACTTAAAAACATCCAGAGCCTG